>JASANF010016798.1:7500-27970 GCA_030248245.1 Trissonchulus sp. WLG1_4
GGTGGGCTGCAAAATTCTTTTAAAGCAGTTTATTTTTACAAATGTGTCTCCGGATTATAAAAAACCGAAGTATATATATAACTATTATTTTCTTTTGGAAAAATTTCGGGGGCAATCTTTGGGGGGGGAAACTTGTCAACCCCACAGTTTTTTGCTGCTTGAAGCCATGAGCGCATCGAACAATGTTGTTGTTTCTGTATAAACCTTCAGTCGGCTTCAATGGTAAGTGCCTCTCTGCTTGTCTGACCACGTTTTGTTATTATCGACATGCTAAATTTAGAGATTAGAATTGTTATTATTCTTGTTATTGATTGATATATTATAAAAGTTTATGTAATATCAAGTTGTTATTTTTCAACCGAGTGCAAAGTATATAAATTTTGTTTGTTTGGTTGTTTGTTGAAATATATATCATAAAACTAATTCACAGCGCCGAACTGACACATAACTGGACTAATTGTGAGATCAATTTTATATGTATATACCAATGAAATTTTATTTTCTTATTTCAGATATATTGAATATTCCCAAATTATATATATTCATTATTATATATACATATTGGATTTCCGTGCATTTCATTCGATGTGTTGTCCTTATATATAATGCTTATTCAAGCAGCTTATTTAGCACAAATTTAATCATATTTTATCTGCGCTGCAAGTATATAAAATCTTTGCCATTCACTGCTCAATCATATTATATTCTGTTGTCATGCTAACTTTAACCGTGAGATTATGAGACGTGGCTCCAGGCAGTCTAGCGTGCAAGAAGGGGTGGTTGGCTCGACCTCAGGCGTCACCAAACGGATCGGTCTGGGGGCGACTCGACCTTCTGTGTCGAGCGTCGATTCTGGCAGCTCGTTTTCTAGACATTTGCCATCGTACGTTTGGTATTAAAGAAGTGTGGGATTTGGATTTTGGATGTATTTGGTTTGGCTAGATATATATTGGGGTTTGGCCGTTTGAGGATCAACGAGTGATGTATGCATAAAAGCATTCAGACCTGGGTTTTTTCATGTATCGTACATATATCTTTGACATTTTATCGAAGATATTTTTTAATTGATTATTTTTCCTGACATTCGTAGAATGAGAGTTTTGTAAAAGGGCGTTTGTATTTTTGGTAGTTTAGTCGAACAGCACTGCGTTAAGTGTTTATGGTTGCCCCTTGGGAGTATGCATCCTTTATTTCCTTAAGTTTTGAACCCACTGTGCATGTTTCTTTCTTAAATTCAATGAATGTGGCATATGAACCATTGAATCCTTTGTTTTAGCTTGTCGAGCAGCTACAGTGGTGATTCCCGATTTCCCAAGCTATACGACTGTGCTCACTTTCACTATGACTCTGATTTGGTTGACTTGGGCATGCTTGAGGTTGGTGTTGACTGATTAGATCTGTGATTTTTTGAGTTGTTTGCACTTAGTCACTGTAGCGGTCCTGTTAACAGTTCAAACTGCGATTTAGCTGCGTTTCATAAATTTCGTAGTCTATATACTGTGGCTGATTTTTTGACGGATGTCTGTTTACTCTGAGATCGGATCCTATGCGTTGCGCGGATCTTTGAACACAGAGTGGAAAGCATAACGGCAGTTTAACATTCAAACCAGTCTAAGGCGATGTCAGTAATCGTAAGGACAAAGGCTAAACATTAACATATGACCAAGGCTAGAATGTCGCTCTAGGCTGCGTTTAGCAAGTTAGAGCTAGACTGTCTATATGCATTGCACCAAAATAAGCTAGAATGTTGCCCTTAGACTGCGGTTAGCATGACGTAGGGCCAATTCCTAAAATGGATTAAAGGGATTGGATTAAAATTTGTTTTGCCAATAACTCATGACATCGTGTATATATGAATTAGAATTTATACGAAATTTGCTATGGTCAAATTATGTGTAGCACCTCCCGCTTGTGCACAATTTTTTTTTAAGTCTACCTCAACATCGAGATAAGTTATTTTTTAGGCAAACTAGTTTTAATCTAATCCGTTTAATCCAATTTACAATGGCTATTAGTGATTTTATCATGTTTCAGGTCTCCTTCGAGCTTAGCGACACCCTCTACGAAATCCCCCATCCCTACTTCCAGCCAGAGGCCCTGTACAGTTTCCAGGTCAGCTCGGCCAAGGCGGCCCCGCCCCACGGCACCTGGACCATCCAGCGCAGTTATGACACTCTGGTGCAGCTGGACCGACAGCTACACTGCTGCGTCTATGATCGACGCACCAGCCAACTGCCCGTGCTGCGCGAAGCTCATGACTTGCAACACGTTTCCACTCAGGTACTATTTTTATTGCTATTATAAATTGCATAATATTCTTCTGTTTTGCTTAATATGTGTGTGTGTTTGTTTGTTTGTTTGTTTTGTTTTCCGTTTTGTAATGTCGTTACCTTGGCTTGGACTTTTCCTCGACTTTAACATTGACTTAGTCTCGTACGATTGTACGAAAATACCCTTGTTCTGCTTCTTTAAGGACAGCAACGAAATTTATATGCAATTTTAAGTGCGCTAGATTGCTGATATTTTGTGTACTATATTTACACAAAATTTGCACATTTTCAGGAATTCAGCTCAACACTTGTGAATTATTTCATCCGGTTTACAGAAATAGCGGGAAGCCTCATTACGTGTGTTCCAGTGCTCAGTTGGCTTGAAGTAAGTTTGGCATACTGCTCTGTCTGTAGTCGTGAACATTTGTAGACAATGTTATAATGTAGATTCTGCAATACAGGCATTAACGGTTTGTTTATTTAGTGATGAAGTCAAGTGTTTGTAGTTAGGATGTTCCTTCATTTGTGATTGATAGCTTATTTTAGTCCGGCCTATGATTTCTGTGGACGAAGTAAGTAAGTAAGTACGTAAGTACATGTTGACTGTGGTCCAATTATGGATTATGCAAATGAATTGTTTTCAGATTGACAACCGTGGTCGTCGTTTGGTGGCAGCCGGAGAGAATCCGGCCATTAATACGCCGGCCATTGCCGCTGCTCACGTTGTTCAGGACTATGCCGCCGAGGGACCCGAAGAACTGTCGCTTAGTGTGAGTGATACGCCTGGTTCATACTTGTCCGTAAAGCCTAATTCATACTTGTCCTTATGGACACAGGGACCAGAACGAGGACAAATTCTGGTCAGCTGCTGTGAAGAATTGATTCAATTGGTTCGGCTAATTTTTTGCGTACGATCTCCAAGTGACCCCAACTTTATCCATGCGGAAAGTTGGCTTATTTGGCCATGTAGTTTTCTTGAAATCGCTTAAGGACAAAACGTTAGGGTTAGGGACAAGGACGAGTTTGAACCGGACCTAAGGCTTTTTGTTTGTCCTTTGAGCCCTGTTTATAGTCGTCCTTATTCGTGTTCCTATTCATTTGTCCTTAAGAAGTTTCAAGAAAATTACGTGGCGAAATGAGCCATTTTTTTTGCACAACTAAAGTCTGGGGTCAAGTTCAGTTCGTGTGCAAAATGCTCGATTTTTGACGTGGAAACTAAAACAACTAAAACATCTTTTAACAAGCAGATAATTTCGGAAACCATCATGGGTGCAGTTGTAAGAGTTACTCTGTATATATTAATAATAATGGCTTACGGAAACAGACACGGACAAATATTAGCTAGACGTGTACGTTTTTCCCTTTGCTCGGCCATGCATGTATCATTAATTAGTTGACGATGTAGTATTATAAACTTTTCTATCAGTATCATTGAATAGCATTATTTTGCGTACTATGCTACTACTCTTACTACAGCTTGGTGCTATTTGTCTACTTCATTGTTTGCGAATCATCTAGCAAACAGTTGCTTAGCAATCATCTAGTACTACCGTGTCAACAAACGTTCCAGCGATCGGTTTATTTTCTCCTTTTAAACGAGACTGTAAAACTAACCGTTTTACGTTTCAGTCGATTAACAATTTATTTCAGTTGCTTATTTTTATAATTATTGTGATTTTGAAAACTGTTAGCTGTTTGCTAATTTGTACCTTCAATTATTCAACTGTTTTTAAATTAAAACAGAGTTTTGAATGTTTACATGCATATTTTTTCAGTCAGAAAAAAGAATTTTGAAAAGTTTTCAAAAAAACTGAAGTTCGTGGAAGAGAGATTTTAAAAATGTTTTCACATCAAAGTTTGAGCAGACATGTTGGCATTTTTTCGCGCCGAATTTCCTACGGCATTTTCGTGTATATATAGTGTTGCATAACATTTTTGTCACCTTTGCTTTGTCTAATTTCTGACTTGGTTTCCTGTTTTTTTGCAGGCTGGTGACATAATTTCTGTGATTGACATGCCCATTGTGTCTGATTCAATTTGGTGGCGTGGAAAGAAAAGTTTTAATGTACGTATGTTTTTCTTGCTTTTTTCTTTATTTTTATATTTTTATATTATATTTTATTTTGTTATTGTATAATATGCAGTAATATGTAGGCTAATTGTAATATTTACAATAAGGGCCTTATCCAAAATTGGATTTAACGGATTAGATTTAAATTAATTTTGCTGATAACACAGAACAAAATGAAAATAGCCGACTGAAATTTCTCCGTAAACGGCTCACATACATTATTTTGGTGTGTGCAAAGTTTCAGCAAATTATGTGTTACTGACGCGGCGTTATGGACGAGTAAAGTTAAATCTAATCCGATAAATCCAATTTTGGATAAGACCCTAAGTTGAATGTGCAGTGATAAGTTGTAGTCTAACAAAATTCAGTAATGTGAGCGTATAAATTAAGTAGAGCTTGTTGACCTTATTAATGTCTTATTACTTAAATCAATGACATAATAAAGTCGTATTTCAGTTGAAGAATGTGTAAGTTACTGCCGAGTAAAGCTTGACAACTACAAGTCCGTTAACTTGTCCGCTTTGGTAGGTAGAGTATTTTGGAAGAATCTCTGGAAGTTTACAATGTCACACAATCTTGTTCAGATCAATAAGTCAGTGATATAATATATTTGGCGGTTGGCGGTTGTAAAAAAATGGTCCCCCTTTTCACGCATGTGCAGCTGAGGAAATCTCTGGATCTCTGAGAAAAAGGGGGAAGTCCGGTTGGGGGTGGGGGGAGCGGGGTCATGTTGGACAAACAGTCCCCCACGCCATGGATATCCCTTACTCCCTCCACATGTCAATTTGTGTGTGTCATTCACTCACATATGAGTTTTAGCCGACATAAGCATTTCTCACAAATAAACTGATAGCTTAAATTTAGTTTTGTTAAATTAATATTCTAGTTTGTTCGATATTTCTGTTCAGGTCGGAGTCTTTCCCTGTCACTGTGTTGAGCTTATTGACGGTCCCAAACGCTTGCCTCAGAATTTGCAGAATTTAGCTCTCAAACCAGGTTGGCTAAATTTTAAACTACATACTGTTGATTCGGAGCGAAAATATACGTACATAGTTTCAAGCTGCGGGATGGACATGGCTACGTACCTAGGTCATCATTACTTTATTCTTCTTAGGTTCTTGTCTAATGTCTAATTATTATAATGTATATTTAAACTGGAATGTCTGTCAACTGTGAACGAGCATGTGTTGAAGATACGGCTTTTCGGACCCGATTTTTGTTTTGGGGTTAGGCCATACATGGGCGTGGGGGGGGGGTTTGGGGGGGGTTTTCCCCCCCCCCAGAAGGCATCTTCACCCCCCCCCCCCAGACAGGCGCTTGAAGGCAGCTCACGAAGCAAAAATTGGTGGCTCACGAAGCGAAATTGGTGGCTCACGAAGCAAAAATGGGCCGGAAAAATTGCTCCGCACCCCCCCCCCCCCCCCGGTGGCTCACCCCCCCAGAATTCGGTAGCTGCCCACGTATGGGTTAGGCTGAGGCTCAGGTTGGATTTTAGGCTTAGTTCAGACTTAGTCAAACAAAAAAATAAAAAAAAACCATTGCGGTTTTTTTGCCTCTAAAACGAGACTTGTAATAGCTCATTCACAAAAACTATACGTACGTGTTTTGATTTGGTTATTATCTGTGCGATTGTATCTACAAGTATTTATAAGTAGCTTGTTGATGTTTGGTCGAATACAGAGTTGAGATATGATGCGGTTATTTATGCTAAATCCATATTAATTTAGCGTAATCCGCTAATGCTAAGCCACAATTAACTGCAGATTTGTAATATACGTAAGATGTTTTTGGCATCTGAGTGGGAATAATGTTTTTATTTTTCTGTCATTTTAGATTGTTTTTAATATTTTTTGTAATAGTTTTTAACCACAACTATGTGCAAACCAGGGATCGACCGGAGTTCCGGTTCCGGTTCCGGTTCCGGTACTTTTTGGTTCCGGTTCCGGTTCCGGTTCCGGTATTTTAAAAGTACCGGAACCGGAACCGGAACCACTATTTCTCTGACAAAGGATTTTGCTTTTAATTTTGTGTTGTTCGTCCATGAAAATTTTCCGATAGGCCTCCAACTGACCACAATTGGCCTAAAAATCAAAATTTTCTTCAGATTTTGTTCTGGCGAGCCTCTTGCGACTCTGTAGCTAGTTTAGTCTTCGTCTTGTTTATTATTCTCTTTCATCAAAGCTCATGCGTTCAACATATTGTGTGCTGTACGCGTATATATAAATCTTGCATACTTATACAATATGTATGTACATATAAATACAAAATACAATACAAATTTAAATATACACTAGCTTAATACATTGTTATCGTTTGTGCTTTATTGTCTTAAAACGGATATTGTAATATTTATAGTATATACTAGTACTAGGAGTACATACAAATAGCTTTTGATTTTTTATTCTAGCATTCTTATGTTGCAGTGCTTATTCTTTATCAACAGTGCTGTGCTTTTTGTGTCCAACTTCTTGTATTACTTCAACTAGCTCAATGAAAGCCAAAGGTCGAAGGTTCTCGGTTTTTCACGCTACACTGAAAAATTATGTAATCTGTGTAAACCTTAAGCCTGATTCACACGAGGTGGATTTTAAAGGGGATCCCCTTGCGTCTCCACGCGTCCCTGAGGGGATCCCCTTGGGAACGCATGAGGACGCAAGTCCCCAGACGCACGTGACTTTATTTGATTGGCCACTGCATGTAGATCCCCTTGAAAAAACGCTCGGCGAGCGATAAGCAAAATTCCCCATGGGGACCCCCAAGGGGATCCCCTTGGGGACGCGTGGGGACTCCCACGGGAATTCCCATGGGGATCCCCCTGAGGAAGATCCCCTTGATAATCCCCCTCGTGTGAAACAGGCTTTACTATCTAACATCTAGGAGAGGGGGCGACGGTACAGCCGCCCCCCGCCCCCCAATTTTCTCCAAGTCAGGGGTTTTTTTGGGTCCACGAGACGGCGTAGATAGGGAGGGGGGTCTCGGGGGCCTTTTGGTCCCCTCAAGAAGTTAACCTTAAGGTCTACCTTAAGAAATTGTCAACAAGGGTCCCCCCTTTGGTTTTTATCGCCCTGCCGAAAAAATTTCTTGATACGTCTCCAATTGACCAAATTTTGCCTAAAAATCCAAAAATTTTCGAATTTTTTTCTGAGGGCGATCCTATCCAGACCCCTGCATCTCTATGGCTGACTACTCCTTGTTATTATCTTTCATCAAAGCCTATGCATGTCTACAAAAGTACATTATGCTGAAAGTATGTACTTGTATAATACACTGTACCTGTCGGAAAAAAATTTCTGATACGACTTTAGTTATCCAAATTCGGCGTAAACAGTTAAAAAATCTCCATTTTTTTCAGGGGGCTGCCGCCACCAGACCCCTGCAACCTGTGGCTCACTGATTTTGCGTTTGCACTGTGAATTAAAGTGCTAAATTACTGTAAATACTAAAATAAATGTCAAAAGTGTATTTAAGTGTATAGAAAGTCAAAAGTGTATAGAAGGGTTGCATATAAAAAATGTGAGTAAAAGTAAACAAAAAATTTTTTTGAAAATATTGCAAAATATAGGGTCTTTTTGAAGGGGGTTCCGGTTCCGGTTCCGGTATTTTTAGGTGGTTCCGGTTCCGGTTCCGGTAGTTTTAGGGTTCCGGTCGATCCCTGGTGCAAACATATTTCGTTTCAGCCTCTTTTTATTGTCATAATTTACGGCCTTTTTTGAACTTGAAAATTTATTGGATTATCTTTATTTTTTTTATTTATTTTTTATTTTTATTTCATTCATACAACAACGCATGATTGAAGTACCCTGTAGACGTACCTTGTCTACAGCGTTACAGTTATTATCCTCTAGTGTACCAGGCTGATTCACAACAAATTTGCTAGCCAGAAGTTTATTGAAAAAAGTATTAGAAAACGTCCAAACAATTTTGAACTGAGTTTATCAGTGAAATTGTTGTGTAAGATGAGATAACGCTTTACTGATTATATACCTGTTAGGCGACCTCAGCATTACATACTATATATATATATTGTTTTTTGAGTTACATATTATATTATAGGTCTTTTGAAAGTTGGAAATATTTCTTGCAGCTGACACAGGTGTATGCGAACTATATGCATGCTTTAATAGCCATAAACTCACATTGTTCTCGTACTCGTTGTGTGCACAAGCATTTGGATTTGAACAATAATATTACTTCAGAGGCTGGCGCATTGTGTCAAGTTAATTCTCACATTTTTTTCTTTCAAAATGCAGAGGACAGAGGTATATACTGCTTTTTTGCGTAAAAAAATGCGAAACGGCGCTTTTTAAAATTAAAATTTAGCTGCGTTTTTGCCCGTTTTTGGTATTTTCCTGCCGTAAGTGCGTGATTTTCTTTTTTCGACTGTAGCTAACAGGAAGTGGTTAAAATGTGGCTATGTGGCTAAAATGTACCGAAAATGTTTTTTCGTCTCCAAATTTCAAAAATTATTTCTAAAAACGTATGTACAATTCGCTTTCGGTTTCTGTAAGTACGAGATTTTTTAGAAAAAATAGAATTCTGGCAACGTTTCTGGAAGTATGGGAAAAAGTTGAAGAATTGATACCGGGCATGACAGCCCACTCCCCACGCCAAGAAAAAATTGCAAGCTTATCATGCCATAGCCATATGATTGATGAAACTTAAAGAAATATTGAAGAGTGCTCAACTTTGAACTTTATCCGCACTTTAGTCGAGTTTGCGTGATAATATAGTGTTTGTGTAAATAATTGTGATTAGTTTATATAATAGATTGGGACTTTTACTTTATCTATCTTATACGTAATATGCTTATGTGTATTACGAATTTTTAAAATTTAATAATATTGCGCTAAAGTAAAGGAAAGTTAAGATTAAAAAAGTTGAAAATTTGTTCTGCAATTTTTTCAGAGTTTAATCTAAGACATTCGCATTTCCTGCAAAAGTTTGCACTGCGCTCAAAAAACTGCATTCTGCAGCAATTTTACAGCACATCTTAAAAAATAATTGGTAGCTATTGGACTGGATTTTTTCGCCAAAAAAGGTTATTATAGCGGCGACGTCTCGAAAACTGGACTAATTAACGGCTGTTGTTTTCGGTTTAGCTAACGAGGGCGGTTTCTATCTAGCGGCTGGGGTTTTAGATTTTTTTAAGGGACCAGTTGTGAAGTAGTAAAAAATGAGTTCTATCTATTCAGCAAAGCAGATTTTTTTAGCAATTTTCGGTGGTGTTCTTTGTTTTGTAGTAGTAGTAGTTTTATTGTAGTTTTTAATTCTTTTTGTTCCCTTAGCTCTTAGTTTTCAACTTAGCTTTGGACGTTTGGTAATGACGCCGGCAAATGTAAAGATACCTCGCCAAAGTTTAGGATTTTGCTGAGTTATGTGAAGTTAATCCAATAATGTTGATTCTTTATGACAAAACCTTTTAAAAAGGCATGACGTTTTTGTTTTTTTGAATTTTTGTTTAAGCCTAACGTACAATTATCTTGATTTTTTTCTCTTTTCCTCTCTCAGCTATAGACATTTTAAACCATACGTCCAGTCCTTCTTTCCTTTGGTTTTAATAAAAAAAGCTCATTAATTGCAAATAGAGCTTGAGCTTTTGACCGGCCTTTTTCCTGATTGGAATTGAAGTATGAGCAGAGCAAATGTCACAGTGACACTATTCACACTTGACATTCTGCTTTCAGCTAATGCTGACTGAGAATAGAATAGTAGTGACCAAAAGCCTATTTAGAATCCCGTTTTGTGCTCATATTTAGAATTCTTATGGAGATTCTAGCTTGGTTAGTATTCAGCATACACATATAGGACTTTATATATATTATGCATATCAGCCTGATCATGGTATATTTATTAGGACTATATTATGTACACGCAGTACGCAACGCAGAGTATTATGATGATATGCTATATATATATATTCGTGATTTGCTTGGAACAGCGTGTATGTACATATATAGTATAAATGGATTAACCGTAAATTCAACCTTTAAGTTGGTTATGGGAAGGTCTTAGAAAGATTTTGTTACAGAGCATGGCAGTTCCATATTTCTTCAAGTTCCTTTTTCTCTCAGTGGAATAGAGTTACGCAAGCAAAGCTAATATTAAATGGTTGTAAGATGAAAAAATACGAAGCCAGTTTGGCTTTGGTGTCAGGGTGTCTCACTGTATAATATAATATTATATATATATATATATATATATATATATATATATATATATATATATATATATATTTGCGTATGTATGTATATAAAGTGCAGAGATAACGAATTTTCGAACAACGGAATGAACATGTGAACTTTGTCTCTAAGTGCATATAGTGGTGCGGTTTTTTAGTCCATACTGCAGCCTAAGAGTTGTAGAACACGATGAAATTGTGTTTATACTCCCTGCTAATAGAACAACGAGAAAAAGTGATAGGGTTTTTTTTCCCCGCATTAGGGTTTTTTTCCCGCATAGGGTTTTTTTCCCGGAGGTTTCGAGACTCATTACTCAGAAACGTGAGTAGTTACAATCCATTTTATTAGTGCAACAGTTAGGCGAAAGATGGCCGTTATAACAGCCGCGAGTATTAATGGATCCGATTTATGTGGCGCACAGGACGACCCGAAAAGTTGAAAATAGGGTTTTTTTTCCCCGCACCACTATACGTACGTTGGTTCATTGAATGCATGCATGTAACAGCAGGGTCAAGTTTTTTTTGGAGGGCCTCCCCCCGTCATATTTTGGAGACCCTCCCCTCTTGATAGACCAAAAATACCCTGAATTTTGCAAAATTTTTGAAATAAAGTACCCTTTTCACCGAATTTTTTCCCACATTATGAGACGCTCCCCCCGAACCCTCGATTTCGGGGCTTCCCCTTCCCCCTTCAATCATATATACTTGCATGTTTTTATCAGCTGAATAGTTCCGCTGTTGTACTTCGGCATTTGGATCCATTCCTACACACTGAATTGCGCATACATTTGTAATTTCAGAGTAAGAAACAAAAAAAAGTATATAAATGACAAGGACACGATTGCCTATTGGTCCTGCCAATTTATCAGTATCTGTTCGAGATCGATAAATGAGAGCTACATTGTGTAGATAGATATCTTATAACTTATAAGTCGATGTAGGTTCTTCCTATGACCGATAAAAAATTTCTAGGTTAGCTAAATGCCCTCGATTTTTTAAACGGAATAACTGAGCGGCGCTTTATTCAAATTTCACGATTTATAGCTTAAGCTGTAGGTAATTATGCCGAGGTGTATCTTTTCTTATAATTTTGATCCATTGTTTTGGCTCAAAATACGCTAATTTATTAAAAATTGGTCAATTTAAAATAGTGTTGGGTAGGGATGTCGCGGATATCCGCATCCGCATCCGCGGATGATCCGCAACTTTTTGACATCCGCCTCCGCATCCGCATCCGCAAAAATTTAATGCGGATGTGCGGATGTTGCAGATTCGGTAAAAATTACTAAAAATGTAGAAAATCAGACGGCAGTTTTGATTTTTGTACATGTATATACCAATATTTTTTCTCAAAACGGTGGATTAAAACTTTATTCTAGGCTTTCTCACCTCATTGTTGGTTGCAAATCGCACTTTTCCAAAGTAGGCTTCACGAATATTTGATATTGCGGGCATATTCGAAGTTTTGCATGTTTGAGCGAGACTAGTCTACAAACTTGTAAAGCAATAATTGTCAAAACAATATTATCAGATTTCAACTTGCATGCTTTCGTAGATTAGAAAGAATAAACAGAGTACGTATAGTGATTATAAACCAACCAAAACCAAAAGCATCAAGTTGCCAGAGGGTCACGCCGATAGCCTTTGAGTTGGCATAAAGTTAACCAATAGCGTTTTAAACAAACTGTTGATGGCGGCTCATGGCTTAGAAGATAATGAATGCACAACTTCGATACAAACTGTTTTTTCTAAGTCTCATTCCTTAGTACTTGCATTCATACTTGCTATTTTTAGTACATTATGTATTTTTTGGTGAAAAATTTTTCAAAAATTCGGCTCATAACTTGTTTAAAACGTTTTCTAAAAAGATCCGCATCCGCGCGGATGTCAGAAGTCAACATCCGCATCCGCATCCGCATCCGCGGATGTCAAAAAAGTCACATCCGCGACATCCCTAGTGTTGGGACGAAAGTTCGGGTTCGGGTACGGTTCGGGTCATTTTTTCAGTTCGGGTTCGGGTTCGGGTACAAGTCAGTTCGGGGACGCAAAAAGTGGTTCGGGTACCTAAATTTTCTGACCGAATTACAAAATTTTTATACCGATTTTTTAGAATTTCCAAAGATAATCAACATTTTTTAGTATAATATATACTAGAACTAACATCACATTTTTCAAAAAATCCAAAATTTTTTTATTTTTTGCTGCTTTCTTCGCAGCAAGGCTGCACACTAGTGTGCGTGTGTGTTCTCAAATTGTTCGAAATCATACCGAGGTTTGAATCTAAATCAGCCCTAGGCCTGAACTCTATTCAACACTATTCGCGCGAACAATTCGTGAGCGCCAGCTTTCGAAAACGGCAATGACATAATTTGTTTTCGTCTCAATCGCGCATCGTGACAGCGAGTATCAATCGCTTGTAGTTTGATCACATTAACCCAAGCTGGATTACATATGATACAAACCATTTATATATCCATTTGTCAAATTATTCAAACTCAAAACTGTATAATCTGGCACAGGCTGAAAAGTTCGCCTTTTTTGGTACAATTTGAGTTAATAGTCAATTATAGGCGACCCCCCTTTTTATTCGAACGTGAAGAAATTGTACACAAGGGTCCCCCTTTGGTTTTTATTGCCTGGCCGAAAAAAATTTTCGATACGTCTCCAATTGACCAAATTTGGCCTAAAAATAAAAAGTCTCGAATTTTTTTTCCTGGGGGCTGTCGCCCCCAGACCCCCGCAACAATGAGATTAATTTAGATGACCAGATTTGCATTTTTTATGTACACCACTTCGTTAAAAAGTGCAAAAGAATTGGATTCTGGGGCTGACACCCCAGACCCCGCAATAGTGGGTTTAAAAAATTGAGCAAAAAAGTGGACAAGGTGCAACCCCCCCCCTTTTCAAAATCCAGGCTACGCCCCTGGTAAAAATAAAAATCGTCAAAATGCCTGAACCTAACCAGCGCAAGGTCGACACTACCTGTCAGTATTAGCAATGTAACGTTTGCTCCGCTAGGGAATTCTGACAAACTCATCTACGTTGCCTCTTAACCTGTTGGTTTGGGCGTTCGACTGTTAATTCAAAAGTTGGCAGTTTGAATCCCACCCACAAGGTTAAATTGAATATGATTTGATTAAGCATGAAACTTAGTCGGTTTTTTGCTGACTAATCACTTTATTCAACGTTGAATATTAAAAGTATTTATTCCTTGAAAGGTTGTTGACTCAATTGCTCCACACTTTTTTGACATTCTATATTCAAATACAGTAAGTGTGTAATGTCATGCAGTTCATTTGGCTAAAGTTCGGGTACGTTTCGAAAAAAATCCCAACACTAATTTAAAAACGCTGCAAAATTCACCAAAAACAGAAATCAACATTTTGGAAGAAGGTACATCTGCAATCTGCATCCACATATTTTCTAATTTTAAGTCAAATTTCACATTGAAAGAACGATCACAAAAAAATAAAAATACACTTACGTAAACGACCTCATCCCCCCCCCCCTGCAGAAAATTCAGATTCCTGTGAAGGGCCAGATTTAATGCGGACAGCAAATTTATAAAAAATGTCGTTTTTGCAATGATATAAACGTAACACA
This sequence comes from Trissonchulus sp. WLG1_4, assembly GCA_030248245.1. NCBI lineage: Eukaryota > Metazoa > Nematoda > Enoplea > Enoplida > Ironidae > Trissonchulus > Trissonchulus sp. WLG1_4. The sequence goes on from JASANF010016798.1 coordinate 21,623, forward strand.
AAACAGTATATTAGGAAAACAAATTCTTCCATGAACATGAAGTAATTCCAATAAAAAAATGGGTAGGGCGGCCGCCCTCCCCCCGGGATATACCAGTATGAGAGAGCAGTTTATTAACGAAAAAACACAAAAACCTTATATAACGCTCTAGCTTTTTGGATTCTGGGAAGAGTTTTTAAACTTTCGAAAGTTAGTTGTTGAAATTTCACGACTGTCTCAGCTCTCGGCCTGGCTCGGCAAAATTGCCGAGCCAAAGGCAATTTGCCGAGCCGAGCCGAGCCGCCCGGCTCGGCAGCCGAGCCGAGCCGAGCCGAGCCAGCGGTCTATCCCTAATATATATATATATATATTTAATTCAATTTAGCCATGTTTAAATGAAAATTAAAAAAGCTTTGTGCTCATCTTATAGCTCCAAAAAGCAAAAAAACTGAATGAGTGAGTATACACAAGTACTAAGTAGTACCTGCCTTTACCCGGTGCCTAGATCAAACTGCTCCCATTTCATTCATAATTTATTTTTCAATAACATGCAGAATGAAGTTTATCTACTTAAGTAGATACCTAGCTGAACTTATGCAAAACAGATCAGAAACAACAAAACAAAGGGAAACTCTGGGTTACACTGGCCATTGGCCAAGACCAAGACGGAGGCTTCATCTTCTGCAGGGGGGGGGAATGAGGTCGTTTACGTAAGTGTATTTTTATTTTTTGTGATCGTTCTTTCAATGTGAAATTTGACTTAAAATTAGAAAATATGTGGATGCAGATTGCAGATGTACCTTCTTCCAAAATGTTGATTTCTGTTTTTGGTGAATTTTGCAGCGCTTTTAAATTAGTGTTGGGATTTTTTTCGAAACGTACCCGAACCCGAACCCGAACCCGAACCATTCGTACCCGAACCACCCGAACGCGAACCCGAACTTTAGCCAAATGAACTGCATGACATTATACACTTACTGTATTTGAATATAGAATGTCAAAAAAGTGTGGAGCAATTGAGTCAACAACCTTTCAAGGAATAAATACTTTTAATATTCAACGTTGAATAAAGTGATTAGTCAGCAAAAAACCGACTAAGTTTCATGCTTAATCAAATCATATTCAATTTAACCTTGTGGGTGGGATTCAAACTGCCAACTTTTGAATTAACAGTCGAACGCCCAAACCAACAGGTTAAGAGGCAACGTAGATGAGTTTGTCAGAATTCCCTAGCGGAGCAAACGTTACATTGCTAATACTGACAGGTAGTGTCGACCTTGCGCTGGTTAGGTTCAGGCATTTTGACGATTTTTATTTTTTACTAGGGGCGTAGCCTGGATTTTGAAAAGGGGGGGGGTTTGCACCTTGTCCACTTTTTTGCTCAATTTTTTAAACCCACTATTGCGGGGCCTGGGGGCGTCAGCCCCAGAATCCAATTATTTTTGCACTTTTTAACGAAGTGGTGTACATAAAAAATCCAAATCTGGTCATTTAAATTAATCTCATTGTTGCGGGGGTCTGGGGGCGACAGCCCCCAGGAAAAAAATTCGAGTTTTTTTTATTTTAGGCCAAATTTGGTCAATTGGAGACGTATCGGAAATTTTTTTCGGCCAGGCAGTAAAAACCAAAGGGGGACCCTTGTGTACAATTTCTTCAGGTACGACCAAAACGGGGGGTCGCCTATAATTGACTATTAACTCAAATTGTACCAAAAAAGGCGAACTTTTCAGCCTGTGCCAGATTATACAGTTTTGAGTTTGAATAATTTGACAAATGGATATATAAATGGTTTGTATCATATGTAATCCAGCTTGGGTTAATGTGATCAAACTACAAGCGATTGATACTCGCTGTCACGATGCGCGATTGAGACGAAAACAAATTCTTATATGTCATTGCCGTTTTCGAAAGCTGGCGCTCACGAATTGTTCGCGCGAATAGTGTTGAATAGAGTTCAGGCCTAGGGCTGATTTAGATTCAAACCTCGGTATGATTTCGAACAATTTGAGAACACACACGCACACTAGTGTGCAGCCTTGCTGCGAAGAAAACAGCAAAAAATAAAAAATTTTGGATTTTTTGAAAAATGTGATGTTAGTTCTAGTATATATTATACTAAAAAATGTTGATTATCTTTGGAAATTCTAAAAAATCGGTATAAACATTTTGTAATTCGGTCAGAAAATTAAGGTACCCGAACCACTTTTTGCGTCCCCGAACTGACTTGTACCCGAACCCGAACCCGAACTGAAAAAATGACCCGAACCGTACCCGAACCAGCGAACGACCGGAGGTAAAATTTTGCCGGAGCCGGAGCCGGAGCCGCATAGAAAATGCCGGAGCCGGAGCCAAAGCCGGAGGCAGTGTTTTTAAAAAAATCAATTTGTATATGTTGACAATTTTGACCAAATTTTTTCATTTTTTTCCGAAACAGCATTCTGAAATTTTTCAACACTCAGGCCACATTTCTATACATTATGTTCTTACGCACCTATTCAACCAAAATTGGCCACTGGTCCTGGTCATTGTTTAGAGATATCTGACAAAAAATTTTCGTCAACATTGATAAAAGTCGAAAATTTGGTCAAACTGACCAGTATGGGATTTTGACTCGGGTGCCGAAGGTGTAGTCAGAGGGTGGTTCAGGAAGTCCATCTGAGCCCCCCTTTTAATCGAACCTTACGAAATTGTCAACAAGGGTTCCCCAAAAAATAGATAAATTTGGAAAAGATTGCACTTTGTAGATGTAGATGCCGTAAATGTCTCTAGCTTCTGGGGGGTGCGGCCCCCGAGGCGTATCTCAGTGGCGTAGCCAGGAAAAAATTTTGGGGCATGGCTTTTCGATATTTTCTAATGGGTTCAAAAAATGAACTTTTTTGTAATTTTAACACACCAGTTTGTGAGATAACAGTACATACTGTGCAAACATTATATACTAATTTTGACTGGCCAAAGACATCAGACCTAAAAGTCGAGCTGAAAACACTAAATTACGTATATACATAGTTGCAGGAATCGGGGGTGGCAGCTTCCAAAGAAATGTGACAAACTTTTGTTTTTAAGTCGAGTTTGGTCAATTGGAGACGTAATCAGAAACTTTTTCCCACCAGAAAATTGAAATTAAAGGGCGAACGTAATAGTAGAATTACATAATGGTGCAGAGGGATCGTCGCCTCCATTGCAGTCGGCAGTAATATGAGTATTGTAACCGACTTATCTTTCCGTTAGCCTTGATTTTTTCTTAAAATTTGAACTTTTTGCCAAAATTTCAACAATGAAAAATTCTCCGGCTCCGGCACTTTTTTTGCCGGAGCCGGAGCCGGAGGCTCAAATCCGGCCGGAGCCGGAGCCGGAGCCTCCGGTCGATCACTTCCCGAACCCGAACTTTCGTCCCAACACTATTTTAAATTGACCAATTTTTAATAAATTAGCGTATTTTGAGCCAAAACAATGGATCAAAATTATAAGAAAAGATACACCTCGGCATAATTACCTACAGCTTAAGCTATAAATCGTGAAATTTGAATAAAGCGCCGCTCAGTTATTCCGTTTAAAAAATCGAGGGCATTTAGCTAACCTAGAAATTTTTTATCGGTCATAGGAACAACCTACATCGACTTATAAGTTATAAGATATCTATCTACACAATGTAGCTCTCATTTATCGATCTCGAACAGATACTGATAAATTGGCAGGACCAATAGGCAATCGTGTCCTTGTCATTTATATACTTTTTTTTGTTTCTTACTCTGAAATTACAAATGTATGCGCAATTCAGTGTGTAGGAATGGATCCAAATGCCGAAGTACGACAGCGGAACTATTCAGCTGATAAAAACATGCAAGTATATATGATTGAAGGGGGAAGGGGAAGCCCCGAAATCGAGGGTTCGGGGGGAGCGTCTCATAATGTGGGAAAAAATTCGGTGAAAAGGGTACTTTATTTCAAAAATTTTGCAAAATTCAGGTTATTTTTGGTCTATCAAGAGGGGAGGGTCTCCAAAATATGGCGGGGGGAGGCCCTCCAAAAACTTTGACCCTGCTGTTACATGCATATTGCATGCATTCAATGAACCAACGTACGTATAGTGGTGCGGGGGAAAAAACCCTATTTTCAACTTTTCGGGTCGTCCTGTGCGCCACATAAATCGGATCCATTAATGCTCGCGGCTGTTATAACGGCCATCTTTCGCCTAACTGCTGCACTAATAAAATGGATTGTAACTACTCACGTTTCTGAGTAATGAGTCTCGAAACCTCCGGGAAAAAAAACCCTATGCGGGAAAAAAAACCCTAATGCGGGGAAAAAAACCCTATCACTTTTTCTCGTTGTTCTATTAGCTGGGAGTATAAACACAATTTCATCGTGTTCTACAACTCTTAGGCTGCAGTATGGACTAAAAAACCGCACCACTATATGCACTTAGAGACAAAGTTCACATGTTCATTCCGTTGTTCGAAAATTCGTTATCTCTGCACTTTATATACATACATACGCAAATATATATATATATATATATATATATATATATATATATATATATATATATATAATATATATATATAATATTATATTATACAGTGAGACACCCTGACACCAAAGCCAAACTGGCTTCGTATTTTTTCATCTTACAACCATTTAATATTAGCTTTGCTTGCGTAACTCTATTCCACTGAGAGAAAAAGGAACTTGAAGAAATATGGAACTGCCATGCTCTGTAACAAAATCTTTCTAAGACCTTCCCATAACCAACTTAAAGGTTGAATTTACGGTTAATCCATTTATACTATATATGTATACATACACGCTGTTCCAAGCAAATCACGAATATATATATAGCATATCATCATAATACTCTGCGTTGCGTACTGCGTGTACATAATATAGTCCTAATAAATATACCATGATCAGGCTGATATGCATAATATATAAAGTCCTATATGTGTATGCTGAATACTAACCAAGCTAGAATCTCCATAAGAATTCTAAATATGAGCACAAAATGGGATTCTAAATAGGCTTTTGGTCACTACTATTCTATTCTCAGTCAGCATTAGCTGAAAGCAGAATGTCAAGTGTGAATAGTGTCACTGTGACATTTGCTCTGCTCATACTTCAATTCCAATCAGGAAAAAGGCCGGTCAAAAGCTCAAGCTCTATTTGCAATTAATGAGCTTTTTTTATTAAAACCAAAGGAAAGAAGGACTGGACGTATGGTTTAAAATGTCTATAGCTGAGAGAGGAAAAGAGAAAAAAATCAAGATAATTGTACGTTAGGCTTAAACAAAAATTCAAAAAAACAAAAACGTCATGCCTTTTTATAAGGTTTTGTCATAAAGAATCAACATTATTGGATTAACTTCACATAACTCAGCAAAATCCTAAACTTCAGCAAAATCCTAAACCTAAACAAAATCCTAAAGGTATCTTTACATTTGCCGGCGTCTTTACCAAACGTCCAAAGCTAAGTTGAAAACTAAGAGCTAAGGGAACAAAAAGAATTAAAAACTACAATAAAACTACTACTACCTACTACAAAACAAAGAACACCACCGAAAATTGCTAAAAAAATCTGCTTTGCTGAATAGATAGAACTCATTTTTTACTACTTCACAACTGGTCCCTTAAAAAATTCTAAAACCCCAGCCGCTAGATAGAAACCGCCCTCGTTAGCTAAACCGAAAACAACAGCCGTTAATTAGTCCAGTTTTCGAGACGTCGCCGCTATAATAACCTTTTTTGGCGAAAAAATCCAGTCCAATAGCTACCAATTATTTTTTAAGATGTGCTGTAAAATTGCTGCAGAATGCAGTTTTTTGAGCGCAGTGCAAACTTTTGCAGGAAATGCGAATGTCTTAGATTAAACTCTGAAAAAATTGCAGAACAAATTTTGAACTTTTTTAATCTTAACTTTCCTTTACTTTAGCGCAATATTATTAAATTTTAAAAATTCGTAATATACATAAGCATATTACGTATAAGATAAAGTAAAAGTCCAAATCTATTATATAAACTAATCACAATTATTTACACAAACACTATATTATTATGCAAACTCGAGTAAATAAAGTGCGGATAAAGTTCAAAGTTGAGCACTCTTCAATATTTCTTTAAGTTTCATCAATCATATTATATGGCTATGGCATGATAAGCTTGCAATTTTTCCTTGGCGTGGGGAGGGGGCTGTCATGCCCGGTATCAATTCTTCCACTTTTTCCCATACTTCCAGAAACGTTGCCAGAATTCTATTTTTTCTAGAAAATCTCGTACTTACAGAAACCGAAGGCGAATTGTACATACGTTTTTAGAAATAATTTTTGAAATTTGGAGGCGAAAAAACATTTTCGGTACATTTTAGCCACATAGCCA
>JASANF010016799.1:0-53919 GCA_030248245.1 Trissonchulus sp. WLG1_4
TGCTTAGGGAGCACCCGATCCCGAGACGAACGTCTTAAGGGGGTAGTGTCGCGAAAGCAGTTTTGCTCATAGGTTGCAAAAAGAGATCTTTTGGCTTTGAACTTGTACGTTCACTGAGACACTAGTCCAATGCTATTCTGTGTTAAATAAGTACTGCCAGACAGTAGACTACCAATATCTACCAATATCTTGAACCAATCGCCGATTGTAAGCCAGACACTACACAATAAGAACATGATAATTCAACTAATTCAGCCAGATATCAGATTGGCCAGCTTGTGAAGTACACATAACGTGTCGACGCACAGTTTTTTGCCACAAATAAGAAAAAAGAAAAATGAAGGTTCGTTTTTCTTTTGATTTTAAATTAAGCGTCTAAATTTTTCACAATTTATCATTATTGCTGTCATTATTATTACTGTGAGTACTTCACTGTTTACGCACAGTTTCACAGTTCAAACAGGTATTACTCCGCAACCACTCAAGCAATTTGCACTAAATTTTGTGTGCATAAACTACAACATATGTCCTTTTAGTCTGTGTAAACAAACTAAACAAATAAGTTGATAATTGTGACGAAAAATCGAATGTGAATAGGTTTTTAAAACGTCATTTTTCCGACTTTGCGACCTCACTGCAACCAGTATACTGCATCAATTTTGATGAAACTTGGCGAAAATACTTGCCTCAACATATATTTTCAAAATATATAAAGAACGATGTCTTATCTTTTTCTAAAAACGTTTTACAGTTACGCAAAGTCGACTGCTTTCGCGACACTACCCCCTTAAGGTGGTAGTTCCAGAATCGCAGTTTTTTTACGTGAGGCTTTTTTCAAAGCTCTTTTTTAGAACAACAAGTAAAACAGAAATAAAATGGCTGCAATTTTTTGAAAGTGGACTCAAAACTGTCTACTGTCACGTTTTGATCACTGATAAAATCCAACGTTAAGACTAGCTACTCTACTGGCTTAAAGTTTAGTAAGCCAATGTGGTAGCTAGTCTTAACCATGGTATTTTACGCCAAATAAAAAATGCTCTGGGTGTTTTTTGGTGTAGTTGAAGAAAATCATAGTCTCTTTACTCATAGTGTAAAGATCTGTCAGAAAAACGTGTCACTGCGATTATGGAACTACCACCTTAAGGGGGCGCTCCGGGAATCAAGGATTTGGGCCGTATTTTTTAAAAACAGCTAAAATGACCTATCATTCTTGAAGGAAAGTTGCCCAAAATACTATTCATGATGTTTTGACGTACATATCTCCATAGCAAAAAATTTGGAAAAAATTGGACAATTTACTGCTTTTATTCGACTTTTACACAAAGTTAAGTCCGTTTAATCCGGAGGTTTTGGAACGGCATTTCTAGGCTTAATTTTTAAACCTTTTAGTCCGATTATAATTAACCTTTTAATCCGGTAAAGGAATAGGCTTTAACACTTAGACTGGGTCTAAGTTAAACGCGCTTTGTGAATCCCACCCTATGTATGTGTGACTGAGTATATACGGTATGCAGCATCTCCTAGTTTAATACGCTTGATTTGACGATCTTCCATTTGCTTTGAAAAATTTCCGACACATTACAGTACTGTGCAAATTATAAGCTCCAACTTCTGGGGGCAATCCACAGGAAAACAGGACTTATAAATTTTGTCTAAAAAATGTCCGAAAATGAACCTGCCTTGGACAAAATTCGGAATCCGAATTTTGTCCTGAACATAATTGAAAATTTTCAGGCAAAATTCGGATGTTTCAAAAGTATCCAACGAGCAAGCACAAGCAGTTCGAGAAAAAATGGAATATCCGAAGTTTGTTTAATAAACGTCTGAAAAATTTCGCAGTTAATTTAAATGTTCTTCGCACATACAAATATTATATACATTAATTTCTCCTAAAAATTTTTAGGGGATATTTGGGTAGTTTTTCTACATAAGAACATTGTCCGAACCTTGTCTTAATATGCAACGACGGGTTTTTAGATATATTTCAGACAAATCTCGGATATTTGAAAATTGTCCGAGATTTTGCTGAATATTGCTTTAGACGAAATTAAGACCCTTTTTGTACAATTTTTAGATAAATTTAGAATATCTTTAAAATGAAATTCAGACTTTTTGGTAATTTTCAGACAAAATCCGTCATTGTTGAGCCTTATTTACTGAGTTTGAATCTGGGCCCGTATTCTCAAAGTTACCTGCAGGTAAAGTTAGGCTAACTTTACCCACAGGTAAGGTGAAGGTAAAGTCGTATTCTCAAAATTTTACCTAAGGGTAAGGTTAAAGTTTAACTGTGGGCAAGGTTAAAGTTTAATTTTACCTGTGGGTAAGGTTAAAGTTTAACTTTACCTGTGGGTAAGGTTAAAGTTAAACTGCGGGTAAGGTTAAAGTTTAACTTTACCTGTGGGTAAGTTTAGAGTTTAACTTTACCTGTGGGTAAGGTTAAAGTTAAACCGTGGGTAAGGTAAAAGTTAAAATTTAAACTGCGGGTAAGGTTAAAGTTAAAAGTTAAACTGCGGGTACGGTTAAAGTTTAACTTTACATGTGGGTAAGGTTAAATTTAAAGTTAAACTGTGAGTAAGGTTACAGTTTAACTGCGGTACGGTTAAAGGTCAAGTTTAACTGAGGCTGAAGGAAAAGCTTAAATTTAGCAACGGGTGAGCATGAGCCTTATAGCATCTTTTTACGTATTTTTGTTTTTTGAAACTAGGTATTTGTGTGTTTTTCCAGTAATTGTCACAGATTTCTATATGTCGGTTTGTATTGTTTTTTTTGCAATCATGGTAGCACCTTGGGGGGGGGGGATAGAACAAGATCAATACTGCCCTCCATAGCCGAATTTGGCTTCCCCCACCTCAAACTGGTATCATCTAGTCGCCTTTTTGCAAAACAAATTTTTACGTTTTCCTTCGCTATAAACTTTTGCCTCTACCCGGAAATTTTCCACAATTGAGATTGTACACAAAGGCTTTTTCCCATTGTATGCCCCACATTATACACAATTGCTGCCCTTTCGTTTTTATGACCTGACATGAAAAAAATCCCGATATATTTTCCCGACAGACCACATTTGGCCTAAAAATCAAAAATTTTCTTTGGAATTGTTTCGTGCAATTCCAAATTTTCTGCAATCAGCTTTGGCTAGATAAAGTTTATGTTAGTTTTTACTTTTTCAATTAGCGAAATTTTGAAAGATAGTAAAATCATTTAGCAGCCAAAATTTCGTCTAGGGATGTCCCACACTTCGATGCGGCCACACATAGGGTGTGGGGAGCACTCCCCTTCCAGAACGCAACCTCACCCACCCCCCAGGCCCAAACAGGTGCTGCACCCCATAATGTCTTCCTTGTGTTGAAGTTATACCAGGCTGCGAGTAGTAACTCCAAAACAAGAGAATTCCTAAGCTACTTAAGGGGGGGGGGAGATCCCTACTTACCATGATCAGTTCGTGGTTTTAGGATAAATTTAGGGCGAGGTTTGAGACCTGACTTCCGATCCCGCAAGCGGGGGTATCGCAAGCGGGGTGCAGTCGTGAGTGTCCCAGATTAATATTTTAATTAAATATTTTATTTGGTCATGCGGTAGTGGCTTCCTGTTGCTGTTGTTTTTTCTCAATATTTGTGGTAGTGCTGCTGCGTTCGTGGTTGTATTGGTAGTAATTGCTGCTGCTTTAGTAGTTGTGTTGGTAGTAGTTGCTGCTGAGACTCAGTCGTAGTAGTGGCAGTTGTAGCGGTAGCATTAGCCGTATCAGGAAGTCGTAGATGGCTGGTAGCAGTAGTGGTAGAGGTAGCAGTAGAAGTCTAGCAAGTAGAGCAGCCTCAGTCGTAGTAGTGGCAGTCGTAGTTGTGGCAGTCGTAGCAGCAGCACTATTCGTATCAGGAACAAAGGCATTAGGCTAGTAGTAGGAATAGTGGTAGTGGTAGCAGTAGAATCATTAGTAACTTGCGGCTGCTGCGATCTCAGGGTTTCTGGCACTTGCGGCTGCTACGATTCCCTGGTATCTGGCACTTGTGGCTGCTGCGATCCCGGGGTTTTTGCATTTTCGGCTGCTATGCGATTCCGGGGTTTCTGGCATTTGCGGCTTCTGCGATCCATTCGTTTCTGGTACTAGCGGCTGCTGTGATTCCTTGGTTTCTGGCACTTGCGGCTGCTACGATTCCTTGGTTTCTGGTACTTTTGGCTGCTGCGATCCCTCGGTTTCTGGCACTTGCGGCTGCTACAATTCCTTGGTTTCTGGTACTTGCGGCGGTTGCGATCCTGCAATTTCCGGCATTTGTGCTAGCTGCAGTCTCTTGGTTTCTGGCATTTCGGCTTCTGCGATCCCTTGGTTTCTGGTACTAGTGGCTGCTGCGATCCCTTGGCTTCTGGCACTTGCGGCTGCTACAATTCCTTGGTTTCTGGTACTTGTGAATGCTGCGATCCCGGGGTTTTTGCATTTTCGGCTGCTACGCAATTCCGGGGTTTCTGGCATTTGCGGCTGCTGCGATCTCGGGGTTTCTGGCTCTTGCAGCTGCTCCGATCCCGGGGTTTCTGGCTCTTGCAGCTGCTGCGATCCCGGGATTTCAGGCTCTTGCGGCTGCTGCAATCCCGGGGTTTCTGGCTCTAGCGGCTGCTGCAATTCCAAGGTTTCTGGCACTTGCTGCTGCTGCGATTCCGGGGATTTTTTCTCGCGTGGAACAGGCCGTTGACACAAAACACGACTGCAATATGATCCCAGGCTATGTACCTGCTTCCAAATACCTGCCTGCCTGCCTCCAGACTCTTTCATTTTTGTGCCTTTGTCTTCCTTGGCGGTCTATTTGCTAACAATTGAGGACCGGGCGAAATTGTCGAAGCAGCAGGACCAGCAAGAGCAGGATCCTTAAACGTCAACATCCCGTTCTTTTTGAAAAGTCTTCTTTTCTTTCTTTCTTTGTAGCTCACACCACCGATCGTACCCATCATCTTCCGGAAAATTTGTTCCGTACACACCCACCGGTGTCTGATTTTGCTTCAAAATGCCTACCTACGCACATATGGCCCCAAAACCAAAATTTTTATCCAAGGGGCTGCTCTTGCCCTCCACACACCCCTCGCTACACCACTGCTTTTTTCTGATCGACTACAAATACGGAGCAAAATTTAGAAAAAATATTACTAGCATAATTTGAGGGTGAGTTAGAGATTTTTGTGTGTGTGTGCGTGTTATGAAAATTATATATTTGTCGGTCAAGATGTTCTGGTGAACACCCAAATTGTTTGCATGCAAATAAAACAATTTTGAACCTTACAGTAAAATATCCATGATGTTCTTCGGGTACAATTAGCACTTTGGTGTTCTTTCATCACAAAAAGTGGCCACCAGTAAGCTTTACATTGTTGAAACATTGATAAAACAAGCTATTAATTACAGCAAGTCAATTTTTTCTGCGGTGAGGTAAATGGCGCCCCCTCCAAATTTGATGCAGAAGCCCAGCTACAGTACATTGCAAAAAAAGTTTCCAATTCGTTACTGGTAACGAACATTCGTTACCAGAAAAAGACGAAGCTTCGTCCAAAAGGACCAAGGTTTGTCCTAAAAGACGAAGCTTGGTCCAAAAAGACGAACGTTTGTCCAAAAAGACAAAGCTTCGTTACCAGAAAAAGACGAAGCTTCGTCCAAAAAGACCAATGTTTGTCCTAAAAGACGAAGCTTGGTCCAAAAAGACGAACGCTTGTCCAAAAAGACAAGGCTTCGTTAACAAAAAAGACGAAGGTTTGTCCAATAGGACCAAGTTTTGTCTCAAAAGACGAAGCTCGGTCCAAAAAGACGAACGTTTGTCCAAAAAGGCAAAGCTTTGTTACCAAAAAAAGACGAAGGTTTGTCCAAAAGGACAGAGTTTTGTCTTAAAAGACGAGCTTTCAAATAACGTTTTGGTAACAAACCTTCGTTATCAAAAGGGACTAAGATAGTTAATTTTTCGCAAAGTTACGTTCAAATTCTTTCTTCTTTCTTTCTTTTTTTGGTAATGAAGCTTTGTCTTTTTGGACAAACGTTCGTCTTTTTGGACCGAGCTTCGTCTTTTAAGACAAAACTTGGTCCTTTTGGACAAACGTTCGTCTTTTTTGACCAAGCTTCGTCTTTTAAGACAAAACTTGGTCCTTTTGGACAAACCTTCGTCTTTTATTGGTAACGAAGCTTTGTCTTTTTGGACAAACGTTCGTCTTTTTGGACCGAGCTTCGTCTTTTAAGACAAAACTTGGTCCTTTTGGACAAACGTTCGTCTTTTTTTGGTAATGAAGCTTTGTCTTTTTGGACAAACGTTCGTCTTTTTGGACCGAGCTTCGTCTTTTAAGACAAAACTTGGTCCTTTTGGACAAACGTTCGTCTTTTTGGACCAAGCTTCGTCTTTTTGGACAAACGTTCGTCCTTTTGGACGAAGCTTCGTCTTTTTCTGGTAACGAAGCTTTGTCTTTTTGGACAAACGTTCGTCTTTTTGGACCAAGCTTTGTCTTTTTGGACAAACGTTCGTCTTTTTGGACCAAGCTTCGTCTTTTAAGACAAAACTTGGTCCTTTTGGACAAACCTTTGTCTTTTTTTGGTAACGAAGCTTTGTCTTTTTGGACAAACGTTCGTCTTTTTGGACCAAGCTTCGTCTTTTAGGACAAACCTTGGTCCTTTTGGACGAAGCTTCGTCTTTTTCTGGTAACGAATGTTCGTTACCAGTAACGAATTGGAAACTTTTTTTTGCAATGTACTGTATATTTTGATCGTGCCTTGGACCCTGCCCAAAAAATTATCAGTTATCAGTAAAATTTTATCAGTGATATATAAAAAAATTTCACTATGACGTACATATTTTAAAAGATTGATAACGCTCGCCGTCATCCATAGCTAAATTTTAACTTTTCCTTCAGCCTCAGTTCAAGTAAACTTTAACTCTATTCTTACCTGCAGTTAAACTTTAACCTTGCCCACAGTTTAACTTTAACCTTACCTTCAGGTAAAGTTAAACGTTAACCTTACCGGCAGTTTAACTTTTAACTTTAACCTTACCCGCAGTTTAACTTTTAACTTTAACCTTACCCACAGGTAAAGTTAAACTTTAACTTTAACCTTACCCACAGGTAAAGTTAAACTTTAACCGTACCCGCAGTTTAAGTTTTAACTTTAACCTTACCCACAGTTTAACTTTAAGCTTACCCACAGGTAAGGTTAAACCTTAACCTTACCCACAGTTTAACTTTAACTTTGCCCCATATTCTAAGAATTTACCTTTACCCTCTAGTAAACTTTAACTTTACCCTTACCCACAGAATTAACTTTACCTTCAGCTTACCTGTGGGTAAAGTTAGCCTAACTTTACCTGCAGGTAATTTTGAGAATACGGGCCCTGGAGTTCGAGTGTTTTTTCTATTTTGTCCTCCACTACATTCGTTTTTCCGCATTTCCATTTGATCCGATTGCGTCTTAATTATTAAAATGTTGATTTGCTTAAATTATTTTAAGAACATATTAAATGAGTACTTCTTGAATTAAATACTGGATTAACAGAACATCGGTAAATGCATTTTTTAATTTTTTATTTGTTAAATTTAGTGGTAAACTCAGCTGTATATTTTATAACTGGTACAAAAGTTAAAGTTATGCTATTTTGCCCTGGAACTCACAGCAGCTTTTGCGTGCTGCATTTTTCTTTTTTTCAAAACTTTTTTTGAATTACGACTTTCAAAAGTGCAACCGTACAAACCTTAGCAAAACGAAGAAGCACGCTCAATCTTCGGCGGGGGGGGAACTATTTTTGGCCCTAAAACGCTTCCTACCCCATTTTTTAATAAAAATATAGAACCCCCATCGTCAGCCATGCCCCCCAATCTCGGACGGTCTATTTCCTGTGAACGAGCATGTGTTGAAGATAGGCCAGGCTTTGAGGACTGAACTTTTGTTTTGGGCTTAGGCTTAGGCTAAGGCTCAGGCTTAGTTTCAGGCTCATTAGGCTTAGGCAGTATTCAGCTCTGCCTTTAGTTTTGACCGCTACATGTAATGCTAATTGGCATTTGACAGCTGACGCCAGGTCACGGCTCGCCAGAGTAGCAATTTTTTCAAACTTTTTGTATTGCAATCTTTTTGTTGGCTATTGCACTAGAGTTTTAAAATGCTGCTTAAGCATCTGGTCCATGTTTTCATAGACCAGTTCTGCATAGTTTTTGAGACAAAATGGCACCGTTCGCAGCTTTTTTGCATCATGCCAACCATTAGCTTGTGCCAGCCGCAGAAAAGGTTTCACTGTAAAGAGTTGTAACTCATGTCGCAGTAGTAGCTAACGCCAGACAGTACAATTATGCACCATGGCAAGGAAAAACAAAATTACCAATTAAATCTTATCGTAGAAGTACTCCATATAAAAAAACGCTGGTGAAATTAAATTAAAAAGTTTGACAAAAATAAAACTGAAGAAATGGCAGTTGGAAGGAATTATCGGTTGCTTGCCTGCTGGACGCGCAAAGGTAGTAGAATAACGCATAAAACAAAATAACAAGTTTAAAACATGTGGAAAATGGCAACAGAAAACAAAATTCAGGATTTCATAATTAAACAAAATATGGAAAAAATTTTGTTTAGGACGAGCCCCCAAATATAATAAAAATTACAATTAGCTGCAGTTACAGTTATGACCAAACTACCGAGCAATAAACATTTATTGGTAAAATTACAATTAGCCGCAGTTAAAGTTATGACCAAATTACAGAGCAATAAACATTTATTGATTTGTCATATATGGGGTGGTTCGGCCTGGGGCACGCAAGTCCGTTAACCGAACCACTTAGCGTCAACTTTGCACAGACCACACTTGAGTCCAAACATTATTAAAAGTCCCCCAGAAGTTCTACCAACTTCCAGTTCCAAACAAATCCGCCGATAACAACAACTGACGCGCATTCATTTAGTCTCAACTTAATTCCTGGAATTTTCACATTACGACTTAGAAAATTAATTAATCAAACTATATGATTTAGAATTTTTTCACATTACCTATGTTAATTGCGCTTTCAAAGAACGAACGAAGGAACTGGCATTATTATTGTTTTAAAAAATAGGTACCCCCCTGAACCCATGAAGCAAAAAAAGGGGGTTTCATTCGAGTATTATATGGTATTATACGAGTATTCGAGGTATCATGCGCGAAAACGAAAGAGGCCGGGCTCATCTTAGTCTTGGACAGTAATTTATATTTTAGTGCAGCCGCGGTCTGGTTGTTAGGTTAACTTCATCGTGAATACATGTTTCTCCGGTTTCTGTTTGGCAAGCCAATTAATTTTTTGAAATATAAACCAACCGTAGATCTTTCTAACCAAATTACTTGCCGTTCATAACGAAGGCAGAATATTAAGTAAACAAAATAGCCTATGAAATTCCTGAATTCCTGCCTGCCAACCATATTTGACTGGTGCTCCTAATTAGTTCGACGTGCACCATAAAATTATCTTATAGCGTGCTCTGCTTAGACTCTTTGGTTTTTTATTCGTCTTGACTTAGGTAAAGTCTGACGCAAAGCAAGTCGTCTTGGTCAGGTATAGTTACTGTTAAACAACTACAGAGAATAGCAATGTGCAGCATCTTTCCTTATTTTTAGCATATTCAGCGGATTATTTGTAATTTTGCCGGTTGAACGGGCATACGACTTGGAGTAAGATCAACCGTAAAAGCTCGTAAAACGCACCTGAAGGTAGCGCTCAGCAAACGGGCAAAGGTCTGGCACTAAGCTAAAGCCATTGGTAGCGATACCACTTTTCTGCACGTCAAAGTGTGTAGAAAATCTGTTTGCATAAGTGCTCAATGTTTTTGCAGCTAAACAGCTCAGCAAAGCTTCATCAAAATTGCACGTTTGATACATCGTTTTAAAGCTGAAAAACGCCCTCATTAGTCATATGAAAATTGTTTTTACTTATATTGCAATAAAAAAAATTGTCGACGTCAACAAAATTGTTAAAGAATTTTTTGTCGCAGTGTGCACATTAAAGGAAAACTCTCCTCATTTTGAATAAATTTCATCCAAAAAATTATTATTTAAGGTGGTAGTGTCACCAAAGCAGTTTTGCTCATAGTCTGCAATCGTTTTTTGTATTTTTCGATTAATGCTATAAATTTCATGTTTTTGAATTGCGCACTCATGGATGTGTTTTCGAAACATGTGCAGTGTTCATATTTTGATCTGTTCATCAATGTTTTTTTGTGTTTAACCAATGTGTAGCGTAGAAGTGCTGAAGGCAAACCGAAGGAAAGGCAGGGCAAAAGAAAAACGAGTTTATTGGGCTGGTAGTGGGCAGTAGGCAAGCAAGAGAATGCAGACTGGTTAACCATGCACAGCACGCGTTTATATAGTGTAAAACACGTATGCAAATTAGATGTAAGTGTAATATGCAAATGAGCTGTAGCCGCATGAAAGTTGCACAGCATGAGTCATCGTTATCAACAACTTTCATGCGTGCGCATGTATGTACGAACCACACTACATTTCCCCTCTCGTTTGAAATTGGCTTTTGTTAGTTGACCAAACTTTGATACCACGCTGATTTTTTGTGCTTTGGGGTAACTGCTACTCCAGATTTTTATGTTTTTTTTTGCTTTCCATAAATTATCCATTAAACCTGATTGCCCGCCTGCCTAGGAAAGAAGGTACATGAAACTTAGTTTCGCCCGCCCGACTTAATTAAAACGAAACTATCCTCCCCCCCCTCCCCTCCTCTCTATGGTGCACAACTTTTTTTTGATTATTTTTGACACAGCACCAGAACTTTTTAAAGTTGTTTTTTTTAGAATAGACAAAATATTAAAAGGTAATAAGAAAAATTTAACATTTGGGGAAAAAAGAGGAAGGAGAACTAGAAAACTGATTTTTTGTGCTTTGGGGAACCTCCTCCCCCTTTATTTTTTCCTTCCCAAACCCAACCACCCCCCGCAAAAACACACCCCGCCACCTCCCCCACACCCCCACCCCACACCCACCACACACACACACAAAACACAAAAACACCTCCGGGGTAACGAACGCGTGTAAGCGAAATCGAAATAGCACTTTTTTTGCTATAGCGCTTTTTTTATGCGCTATATGCGCTATATGCGCTATAAGCGCTATGGAATTTGCTATATGCGCTATTTGCGCTATAGCGCTTTTTGGGGGTGCTATATGCGCTATTTGCGCTATATGCGCTATCGGAGGTGCTATATGCGCTATTTGCGCTATAGCGCTTTTTGGGGGTGCTATATGCGCTATTTGCGCTATATGCGCTATCGAGGGTGCTATATGCGCTATTTGCGCTATAGCGCTTTTTGGGGGTGCTATATGCGCTATTTGCGCTATATGCGCTATCGAGGGTGCTATATGCGCTATTTGCGCTATAGCGCTTTTTGGGGGTGCTATATGCGCTATTTGCGCTATATGCGCTATCGAGGGTGCTATATGCGCTATATGCGCTATAGCGCTTTTTGGGAGTGCTATATGCGCTATTTGCGCTATATGCGCTATCGAAGGTGCTATATGCGCTACTTGCGCTATAGCGCTTTTTGGGAGTGCTATATGCGCTATTTGCGCTATAAGCGCTATCGAAGGTGCTATATGTGCTATTTTTTTGGATATGGATGAAACTTCTACAGCAAAATGGCCAGGGGGGATTTGAACCACCCATTGCTAGATTTCTAGCTTAACACTCTACCAACTGAGCTACGCTGGCCTATTGGTGTTTGTGTTAATTTCCCTTTAAATAGTGATGCTGATTTTGGATAGCGCTTATAGCACCTGATGGTGCTATTTGCGCTATTTAGGCGCTATTTTCTGTGATTGGCTAATTTATTGCAAATTTTTGTACTTTTTACTACGTATACGATTCATGAATAAAAAATAACAGTTTTAAAATTTTTTTTTAATTTTTGTTTGTCTTTTAGTCGATAATATAAAAAAATAGCGCATATAGCAAAACGATAGCGCATCAAAGTGCTATAAGCGCTATTTTTTTCATAGGCTTAAAAAATAGCGCTTATAGCACATGATGGTGCTATTTGCGCTATTTAGGCGCTATTTTGTGCTATTGGCTAATTCATTGCAAATTTTTGTACTTTTTACTACGTATACGATGCTTCAATAAAAAAAATATTTTTAAAATTATTTCCAATTTTTTGTTTGTGCTCTAGTCGACGATATAAAAAAATAGCGCATATAGCAAAACGATAGCGCATCAAAGTGCTATAAGCGCTATTTTTTTCATAGGCTTAAAAAATAGCGCTTATAGCACATGATGGTGCTATTTGCGCTATTTAGGCGCTATTTTGTGCTATTGGCTAATTCATTGCAAATTTTTGTATTTTTTACTACGTATACGATGCTTCAATAAAAAAAAATATTTTTAAAATTATTTCCAATTTTTTGTTTGTGCTCTAGTCGACGATATAAAAAAATAGCGCATATAGCAAAACGATAGCGCATCAAAGTGCTATAAGCGCTATTTTTTTCATAGACTTGAAAAATAGATGGTGCTTTTTTTGCACTATTTAGGCGCTTGGGCGCTGCTTGGACTTTTATTATTACTGGATTATCATTACTGGATTATTATTATATGATAATTATTTACTGCCTTAAACTATTTGTCGTTCTTTTCCTGCTTAGCAAGTAAGTTATATATTTTTTTGTTTATTTTGCTTTAATGATTTGCTTTTAGTATTAATATTTATATACCTTCTATATACCGGGGGGGGAGTACCTGTCGTAGCGCAAATAGCGCAAATAGCGGGGGGGGGTGGGGGGGGCGTTTTCGAGCTGTACAGTATGATAGCGCAAATAGCGCAAATAGCGCCTAGGGGGGGGGGGTGTAAAATCCTGTGCAGGTGCCGCTTACACGCGACATCTACCACTCCAGGTATGACATCTGCTACAGGACTACACTGCTGGTGCCGGTCTCATCTTTGCGTTAGAGGTAATGATGTCGCCGCAATACGTATTAGTGGGGCTGGTGTCACAGAAAAATCCCCCTTTGAAAATCCGCCCCCTAACACATTTCCCTAGGAAAATTTGTCAGTGGGGGCGGATTTTTCGGTGACATCGGTCCCTACAATGTTTATCAGGAAAGCCTGGTATCGTGAAAGCTCACGTATTACATTTGGAATCCATTTAGCTACTTTTTCTTTATGTAGTAATGAGTTTTTTAGTGATGGTGGCAAAAGCACACATGGCCTTAGTGTCTCGTTCAAGAAGGTCTGGGTTAATGGATCAACCACCACTTCACATGGTTCAGTCAGTTTAGACACGCAGAGGCCACTAATCTTGAGAATAGCATAAAAAATCATACTCTATTGTCAGAAGTTGAACTTTACACACAAACTTTTTGACCCGAACTGAAGTGAACAAAACTCTGAATTTAAAAAAATCATAAGCCGACCCAACCTGACCCAGTTGCCAACTCTACAATCTACGACACAGCAAAGTAAATGGCCTATAACGTATAAAACCGTCAAGTGTTTGTATCTGTTTTGCAATTAAAAATACTAAATTGCTTTGAGTTGTTTATTTAGAAGTCTTTGTCTTCTAGCACTACTAAAATACTAACATTTCTATTTATCTTTTTATTTCTTATTAAAAGGGGGGGAATTAGGGTGGGTGGTATTTTTAAAAAAAAAAACAAAAATCACCTACCAAAAAAAAAAAGAAGACAACAAAAAAAATATTAAGATTTATTTAATATATATAAATAAAAAAAAAAAAAAAAAAAAAAAAAAAAAAAATTAATTTAATTAAATTAAAAAAAAAAAAAAAAAAAAAAAACAGAGCCCCAGCAAGGAAAATTGGGTGGGCAGGAGTTGGGTGGGCAGGATTGCCTATCTTTAACGTGTAAAATCCCCCAAATAATCCCCCGCAATCCCCCGACTTGCTTGCTAGCGAATTGGGTGGGCAGGAGCTACCGGTTTTTAAAAATTTTAAACTACATTTTTAATTTTTTTAATTTGAATTTTAATTTTTTAATTTAAATTTTTTAATATAAATTTTTTAATTTTAATTTTAGTTCATGTATTTTTTCAATTTTAATTGTTTAATTTAATATTAATATAATTTTTATTTTTTTTATGAACTACGTAATGCGGTTGCAATAAACACGTGTATAGCCTAGGGCGTTTAAATTGATGCCAACTAGTGGCAGAAAACTAGTTAGGCAGGTTACTGTAGATTACGTATTTTAGGTAAATGAGCTGTAACTCAGCAATTAATTGTCCGATCAACCAGATCAATAGGTCATTTTGTAGCTTATCATTAGGACTACAAGGCTATATAAAAAACTAAGCTGAATTATTACCTGGTAGTTAGCTATAGCTACGTTTAGGTACCTTATTGGAAGTTTTCGGTTAAAAACATACCGCACATTTTACGGGCATGGAAGATTTCTCAGCAATTACTCAATCGATTTACGTGATCAATACGTCATTACGTAGCCTATCAAGAGTAGTACAAGGTGATATAAAAATCTAAGCTCAATTCATACTCTGTCAGTAGTAATGACTGTTTTAGTACAACCACCTTATTTTTTCAAATACGCTTATGTACTGTGTTTGGTGTAAAAACATACCGCACATTTTAGGCGCATGGACAATTACTTAGCCATTATAGGACCGATCAACCCGATCAATATGTCATTGTGTAGCCTATCAAGAGTACTACAAGGTGATATAATAAGCTTGGCTAAATTCTTAGTTTTTTAGCAGGTATGGCAGGTTTAGTATACTTAGTGGAATTGTTCGGACTCGAGCATTATAGCATCGTATAAGTACTACAAGCTGATATAACAACCCAAGCTGAATACCTACGCTAAGGGTAGATTTACCTATTGCTAAATATACATATTTTGTAAACCTAATGGTTTGGTAGTCAATGATTAATGGCTAATAGTAAGTAAATTGACAGAAACCTAGGATGACTCATGGCGTCGTGGCTGATTAATTACCAGTAGTATTGACACATGCCAAAGATGACTCATAGCGTCGTAAGGTAGGGGAGCACAGTTCTTAAAAATTGGCTACCTAGTTAGTTGTCCTAAGGTATTATACAGGGGGTACTGTGCTTAAGTGAACTTAAGGTAGTAATAGCAGTAATAAAATTATTACCTAGCCCTTCCTTGGTAATTACCTGCCCCCTCCTTGGCAATTACCTAGTAGACATTTAATACCTGGCCCCCTCTGCCAAGTGTCAGTGAATGGCGGGATAAAAGGTATAAAAGGCGGTTTCCTAGCAGGTTGTGTCAGTTGTTACCACCGACACGCTACTGATCGGTCGGGTCTAAACTGTTGCTCTTCAATAAGCGCTACTACTCAACAATTGCCTGTGCTGCTTAACCACCATCAGTAAGGTAATTTTGTTGTATTATTTGCTATCTAATTCTAATAATATGTATTTTAGCATGTGGCTCGATAAATTGATTAATGATTAATAAAATAGTATCCACAAATATAGTATCTATTGGTAACAAATTCAACTTTTAAATAAGTCGGATTAATTTGTATTATACTAAATTTATTCATGTTTCAGATATGGAGTGTCCTGAGTGCAACCAGTCTTTTACCCTCCAGCACAACTTATTACGACATCTCCGCACATCCCACCGGTCCACCAAATCATTCGAATGCCCAATTTGTGACAAATCTTACACTCGCAACGACAAATTAAACACTCATATTCAGAAAGCACACCCGCCTATGCCCCAACCACAGTCCACTACCTTCCAGTGCCCCAATTGTCAGCAATCCTTCACTCGCCAGGACAACCTAAGCTCCCACATTCGCCAAGTCCACCAAACCCAACGTCCCCACCGATGCCCCCATTGCCCCATAACATTCGCCCGTGCCAACAAACTCGCGGTCCATAAAGCCACAGCCCACCAACGCCGTAGCCCCTACTGGTGTGGTACTTGCTTTCTTTATTTCAAAAGCCCAGACGCCCACCACCGCCACATGACCGAACAACACGGTCAGCCGTCCTTTACCTGTTCCCAATGCCAGAAGTCCTTTCGACGCCACGCCCACCTCTTGTCCCATCAACGGCTGCGTCACCCAAGCAGAGACAATTATTTGCCTGCAAATACCTCTCACGATGATTTGTTCGCAAATGCCGCAAGCGTAGACCATAATTTGCCCGCAAATGGTCCACAGCCCGCTGATGACCCCAGCTTAAGCAAAAATGTACCAATCAATACGCCTACTGACTCAGCTGTTAATCCCGCCGACAGTGACGTTGTTGTCCAAACAGTCCCCCCAAACGCCACACCGTTTCCTGATTCATCAGACGTTCGTATTAACGTTATGGATTTTACCACTGACCCCGACCCCATTGAATTCCCCCAATACCCCGATTATTACCTTAATGACTTGTATACCGCACAATGGTCCCGCATCCGAACCCATGCCCATAAATCCCCCTACCTTGACCGTCTCAACTACCGCCTGGCCAACATTACAGGAAACGAAATTCTTACTGCCCTTCAACACGCTCATTCCCAAGCCCCTGCCCACGGAAAATGGAATATTGCTCTTGGATTTATTTTACGCAACAGACTAACAAACGAACTTTCCTATTATTACCCCAGCAATAATACTATGGTGTTCAAAACACCTTCCCTTATTACGTCCCAGGCCGAATTCCGTAAATTTGTTGAAGACGTGGAACGACAAGACATTGTTGAAACAGCCGCTACTCAACGCACCGAGTCAAATTATACTGTTGAACGGATTACTAATATGGCGGTTCACATTTTCAAAGTCCCGTCCCGCCCCATTGGCTGAACTGTGAATTTTGTGTATTTTTTCTAATGTAAAACTGCTTGTATTAGTAAAATGATGTGATTGTTGAGTATTTGAATAAATATTTATGGTTTACAAATAGTTCGTTGACTTAACCAGTTAAAACCGGTTTTCAAGCATCGACTTGTAGGAAATTAATAAAAGGCAACTCGTAGGAAATAAGTATACCATTGAAAAATGGAACACACTTATAGTGAACAAACTGAAACTTTTGGAGTTTCTTGGGTAACTGTCCGCGATACCCCAGGAATTACGCATACACGTTGGGTACATTTTTTACGACAGCTTCTACCACAAGACCAAAAGTCAGCGATTATTGCCACAAAAGACGAAACGACTACCATAGCGGTTCCACTGACTACTCCGACGTCTGATTGGATTAGTGCGCTGGCACATAGCCTAGACGGTGCAAAAGTTGCCAAGTTATACATAACCTATGAAAAATCAGCAGAAGTCGAGGACGCAAATCAATAAAAGCCCTCAAACTAAGCTACTACTAGCAATGGAGTTTTCAACAAGCGAAAATCAGCGGATCTCTACCTCACAAGTCAGGTACGTGAGGGCTAATGTCAAGTCATTAGTAGAAGGTCAGCCTTTGACTGGTCAAGAATTGAAAGAATTTTTTCCAGAATTTCTGTCTGAACGACATTTCACCTATGTTCACCTAATGAGTCCACAAGGCCATGTTGTGTTCGATAGGCTACTGTCTGAGGAAAATTTTGATTCTGCCATACGCTCTATTCATACAAACTACTCTGAACTTCAAGTGATATGTATCGTAATGACGCCTTAAACTACTAAAATGATAGGCATCTTCGCCTAAGTACTACCTTGAACAATAACAACAAATTTCAAGTTTATTAGCACAATAATACTGACATTTCAATAATGACACAAAACAACACAAAACAACTGCATATACGGCATAATCATATATAATAGGACATAAAATAGTGATAAGAGTGTATAATAAGTGCATAATGTTCACCACAACACAATAACATATAGTGATAAGGGATAGAGTTGGTCTGGCAGCAGCTTGTTCAGTTCCTCGTCGTTCCGGATGGCCAGTGGCGTGGGTTGATGCGAGCACTCAGATACTAGCTGCCAGGACCCCCACGCGCTCAGCGTAGTTGCCCTAACCGGCTCAGCGAGATCCTTTGCCACGACCAGACATAATTTAGACAATCAGCCGTGGGGTAGTTCGTACAATGAGAAATATTATGGTAGTTCGCATAATGAAGCATATGCTTGAACTTCACTGCAAACGGGGTCAATGTCAGTTTCGGATACAAGACCAGTAATATAAAACTTTCCAGTGTGAAACAGGCGAACTGTCTTTCCCTTGCATTTAAACAAGCTTCCGCAAAATAACTCCGGTTCCAAACTTGCATTATCAATTATAGAGTGCAGTAGGGGTAGGTCGACTCTGTGCCCTGTGCTACTAGCTGCCACAATATTTTTCACGCTCATTGATTTGACTTTAGTCCCAAGACTGTTAGCATACGCATGAGTTGTTTCTTCTGCCTGATCACGTGATTTTGCCCCAAGACAAACAAAACTGCCTTTATTAAAAACAAGATATGTAAGTCCATGGTATTTGACCACGGTACCACTGAATTTTTTGGGTTGATAAGTCCCAACAGGTTTCACATCTGGATTCTCAAATTTCCCCACCAACGTCATGTTTACAATTTTCGCCATACTGGCTACCAAAAATGCACAACAGCACTGCACTCTTAATAACTTGGTTATAACAAAACAATAGTTAGATATGGTTTGGCTTAATACAAAAAGAAATAGTTAGCTATGGTTTAGCTTCATTGCGCCACAACACAAAAATTGACAGTTACGTCAAAGCTTAGGTCTGGAAATAAGCCTCCAAAATTGGATTAAATTGTCCAATAAAATGAACAGTCATGCGGTCCTTTGTAATATTTATTTCATCAACAGTGAGCTCTTCTGCCTTCTTCTCCGTCTCCGTCTTCACTTCTTCCGTGTTCTTCTGATGGCAAAGCTGTAGGTGCCGGGTTAAGCGATAGGGTCGTTTGAACCTCTTGTCACAAAAATGACACTTGTGGAGTTTGGCTTTATGTACTTCTCGGGTATGTCGAGACAAATTTTTCCTTAGACTGAACGTCTTAGGACAGACAAGGCATTTGTAACCATCCATGGTGAACCATTAATATGCCTGTGCACAGTGCCCTTTTATTGATTTCGGTAGTCAATAAAAGCCCAAAGCATAAGTACGTAGTAGCACAGATGGAGCCTAGTAAGTGTAAAACTATCGCGTTTTGGTTTTTAGTGGTTTCACTATTTGTATTTTCCAACATTTTTACATTTAATGTAAATAAAATATGTATGAAAAACGCGTATAATACAACACATCCGTCGTTACCGCCGCCATCACCACATCCGCCGTTTAGTAAACCAACTATCATAGAACTTCAGGCAGATGGCAATGTTGGTATTGTTCAGGGTAATACTCGCGTAGTTTTCTCGCTACGTCAGTTTAATAAAATTCAGCAATTTCTCAGAAAATGTCTTTCACGGGAATGTCCCATAGCAACCACTAGTAATCTTCTATGCCCTTACATAGCTGAACAGTATAGTCTACAACTGTGTGTGGCAGACGATAAACAGGTCATGTTTGGAATTACAGGCCCTCTTTATCTGACCAGGGAGGACTTGCTGCAAATATACGAAATATGATGGCCTTGACTGCTACTGAGCGCCGAAGACGCAAAGCGTTGGATCCTTTCCAAAGACACTATTGTGCACCGTTTGTCATCCACGGATTCAGTTACCGGAGTGTAGAGCAGTATTGCCAGTCAGAAAAAGCCAAGCACAATAAAGCGTGGGACTGTTACTGTTACATTGGACTGGTTTGGTCGGCGTCAAAAGCGCAAGACATTGGTGACAGTCTACCGGAATCTGAAGATTGGACGCATAAACTCCTACCCGAAGCCTTAGAGACAGCGACGAGAGAAAAAATCCGCCAACATCCACAAATTGAACAATTGCTACTGAAAACCATTGACAGTGACATTATAGCAACTTTTGATACGTTACTTGCCTATGTATTGCTGAAAATTAAGAATGAAATTGAGCATGAGCAGTAGTATGTTGTATTGTTGTTGATTATTGTATTAATAAAAGAAATGGTGTGCATCCGTGTAGTAGTATCGTACTAAGCTGTAGTATAGGATGAATACCTTAATTCCTACACCTTTTCTAAAGTTAAGTCACCCGTTTACCTGTATTGTAGCAGCCCCTACAAAGGCAGGTAAAACTACTTTTGTGACCAAACTGGTGAATTACGCAAATCAGCTTATTAGTCCTCCACCAGTGAGAATTATTTGGTGTTTTAGTGAATGGCAAAAGACTTATGAATCTATGCCTAATGTTGAATTTATCAAAGGATTGCCTGACATAGAGTACTTAAAGTCTACACGCACACTATTAGTATTGGATGACTTAATGAGCGAACTCAAGGGAAACTTGGTAGAGCTGTTTACTCGTGGTTGTCACCATTGGTCTTGTAGTGTAATTCTCATCACTCAAGATATATTCTTCAATAACCAACGCACGAATCGTATAAACAGTCAGTATATAGTATTGATGAAAAATCCCGCTGATAAGTTAACTCCGTTGAATTTAGCCAAACAAATGTTTCCTGGTAAAACGAAAGGATTTATGGAAGCCTTTGAGCATGCAACTAGTAGACCTCATGGATATCTTTTCATAGACCTTGATCAGGCAACACCAGAAAAGTTTAGGCTAAGGACCAATATTTTCCCCGACGAGTTCACTGGTGTGTATACCCTTAGGTAATAAAAGTGATACTTGTAGAAACATTGATCATTATGGCTAAACGGTTCCAAAACAATCTAGACTACCTGCGCATACTGTGCAAGTGTGGTCCAAACCAGCGAAAAGCAATTCTTTCCACGGCAAGCGATGAACTTATAAAAACCATTTGTGACTGCATTGAGAATGTTTTATCGGGTAATGTCAAATTATCAGCAAAAGACAAGAAAAGATTGGGTAAACACAAGCATATTCTACGAGATATCAGACACGCAAAAAGGTTAAAGAGGCAAAAAATTGTACAACACGGTGGATTTTTACCTGCGCTATTAGCACCAATATTAGGCATTGTCGGTGGACTAGTGAGTGAACTTTTAGTGAACAAGTAATGGATTACTCAATACTAGTGAGACCAGAATTTTTCACTGAACATAACATTGATATTGACAAAAATATTCAAAATGTCAAGAAAAGGAGTTTACCCGCGGACATAAAAATGGCCTTGTATAGGCAACAAAAGTATAGAAAACGATTGCTTCGAGATACAGGCAACGAAATAAAGGTCAAGAG
The DNA here is from genome assembly GCA_030248245.1 of Trissonchulus sp. WLG1_4. Lineage (NCBI taxonomy): Eukaryota > Metazoa > Nematoda > Enoplea > Enoplida > Ironidae > Trissonchulus > Trissonchulus sp. WLG1_4. The sequence continues at coordinate 21,167 of JASANF010016799.1, forward strand.
AAAGGAAGGTACTGAGGAAAACAGGAAAGAAACAGACTTAGAGCCTATAGTGAACAGCTTACCTCAAAGTCATCGGGAAACTGGTAAACAACTGATTAGCCACTTGCAGCGTGTTCCGGGATTTAGGATAACAGAGAAAGGTGAAATTGAGTATAAAGGCAAACTGGTGGAAAAGTCTAGAATTCACGACTTGGTGCATGATTTTGTTCGATATCGACCTTCGAAAAGTCCAGCAAAAGGATGGAAAGTTTTTGCTGAAGCATTGAGAGATAGCAATGTCCCTCGAGAATTTATCGGAAATTTGTCCAGATGGCAATATATACAGGACGACAGCCCGACAAAACAACTGAGATTTGAAACACCGCAACGAGGTACAGGAACACAACCATCGAAATCTAAGACGAAAACAACACAAACAACATTAGGTAAGATACAAGCACTACGACCCCAAGAAACTTCAAAGGGAAAAAAGACGGCGGGTACACTTCAACAAGCACTAAAAACGCTAGGATGGAAGACTGGGTGAACAGTACGCTACACAAACTATACTATGATATCAAAAGTCCGGTTGCATACTCTAGTGTCCAAAAATTGTATACGGCTGCAAAACAACATGGAATAACACTTGCTCAGGTAAAACAATGGCTTAAGGGCCAACATACTTATACTATCCATAAGCCTATACGACGGAAATTTGCAAAAAGCAAGTATATTGTGGCTCATACTGACGATTGTTGGCAAATAGATTTGGCTGATATGGTCTCTATTGCAAAACACAATGATGGCCATAAGTTTCTGTTAACGTGCATAGATATTTTCTCAAAGTATGCATGGGCAATACCAGTAAAGACTAAAAGCGGCAAGGATATCACAAAAGCTTTCTCGACCATAGAACGAAAACCTATAGTTGTTCAGTCGGATAGAGGAAAAGAGTTTTTGAATAAGGAATTTCAGCAACATCTAAGCAAAAATAGCATTAGATTTGCAACTTGTAATAATCCAGACATAAAGTGTAGTATAGTAGAAAGATTCAATAGGACACTAAAGACTAAAATTTGGAAATACTTTACATATAGTCGGACTTATCGCTATATTGATGTATTACCTGACATTCTCCATGCTTACAACAATTCTCGCCATAGGACTATTGGTATGACACCTACACAAGCTTCAAGACCAGGAAATGAGCAAAGCGTCTTTAGCAAACTAACAATTCCTAACAAACAAAGTAAATGTTGTTTGAGTATAGGTGATATTGTGAGAATCAGTAAAACTAAAGGAACGTTTGAAAAAGGTTATTTACCAAATTGGTCCGAAGAATTATTTGAGGTTGTACGAATGCAAGACATGAATGGTGTACCCATGTATTACCTTGAAGATATGGCAGGTGAACCAATAACTGGTGGATTTTATCAGCAAGAGCTGCAAGTAGTGACAAAGCCAGAAACTTACTGGGTAGAAAAGGTTATAAAAACAAGAAGGATAAGGGGTGGGAAAAAAGAGTATTTAGTAAAGTGGTTAGGTTATCCAGAAAAATTTAACAGTTGGGTTAGTGATGGATTTTTTCCTTCATCTGCCTAGTAACAGTCTTCCAGACAATACTCTCAGCAACTTCAAAGTTAAGCTACCGCAGAGAATTAGCTTAAGTGGTGAATGGGAAGTGGCATTGGTAGAACTTATATATCCAGCAACTTGGTGTAATATGGGCGATGACACGCATTCTGTCATTAGATTAAAGTACAAAGATGGTTCGTCTCATGTCAAGATGATTCCTCAACGCCATTATGCACATATTGAAGACCTATGTGAAGGCTTAAATTACACTCTAAGGCACATGAATCAAGGAAAATTACAGTGCAAGTTTCGCTTCAAGGCCTTGACTAAACGTGTGGAATTTGCTATTTTCCAAAATGAACATGCTGATGAATTTAAGAAGCTGAAAATGACACCGAGAATAGCCTACATGCTAGGTTTTGACAGTGTTTACATCAGATCTAACAATTTATCGCCATCCATAGAAAACCAACTGGAAACTGCAAAAATGGCAGAAAAAGCACCAGATCTTAGAGCAGGATTTTATTCAATGTTTGTCTATTGCGACGTTGTTTCACCACAAATAGTTGGCAATACATTTGCGCCACTCATTCGCGTACTAAATGTAGAGGGAAAGCAGGGTGAAGTAGTCGATAAGATTTATCATAACCCACACTATGTCACAGTCCTAAAGAAAGACTTTGATACCATAGAAATCAATATAAACGATGACAGTGGAGTACCGGTAAGGTTTGAATACGGTAAAGTTTTTGCTAAACTTCATTTTCGAAAAATACACTAGCACTGGTCAATAATCCATCATGCGTACCACGTATTATCCAGAGAGTGTCGGCACATGGCAAGATAATCTCTTGCAAGTAGGCAGTGGTAGAGTCTACGCAGGATCACCATATCAGAGAGGTGCAGGCATAGGTAGTTTTTTCAAAGGACTTTTTCGCACAATTTGGCCAACTGTTAAAAAAGTTGGGTTAGAGGCAGGAAAGCAGGCCCTTACTGCCGCCAGTGAAGTTTCCGGTGATTACTTAAAGGGGCAAAATGTTAAACAATCACTAAAAAGAAGAAGCAAACAAGCCTTTGGAAGAACTCTCGGCAAGTTGGGTGAAGATCTAGCGCAGTCAGGGGAAGGGCTTGGCTATAGACCGAAAAGCATAAAAGGCGTCAAGAGACTCAAGAAGCGTCGAAAAGATATTTACACTTGAGGAACATGGCTAAACAAGTTGATGAATCTTCCTTGCCTGGGTTCAAGAGTGAGCTCGATCTTTTCTCTACACCACCAACTCAAGTGGCAGTAGAAAAAGGCTATTGGGCAGAATATTACCCTCAGAATCCTGTTACCAATGAAGGTCCATATCGCATACATGTACCAAAAGACTCGTTTATGTTGGATTTACACAAAAATCATCTTTATCTAAAATTAAAAATTGTAGACTCTGAAGATAATCCCGTAGAAATGGTCAATGCAAGCACAGTTGCAGTTGCTCCTATCAACTTGATTGGAAAGACATTCATTGAGCGACTGGTAGTAAAACTAAATGATAAGGAAATTTACAACTCAGGTCCACTGTATGCCTATCAAGCGTACATGGAAACTTTGCTAAATTTTGGTTGGGATGCCAAAAATTCTCATTTACAAACAGCAATGTATTACAAAGATGCAGCCGGTCATTTCGAAGACCTAGCTAGTGTTGCCATAGTAGCGCGAGGAAAACCATTTACTGGAGGTAATTATGTCGAACTCATGGCCCCACTGCATTGTGACCTATTCAAGCAGGATCGTTATTTGCTTAGCGATTGTGATTTGTCCATTGAAATTTATCGTAATTCGGACAGTTTTTGCTTATTGTCCAGTAGTAGGCATAAAATTACTGTTGAGGATATGCGATGGTATGTGTATAAGGTGAAACCACAGGAATCACTTAGTCTTGCAATTGAAAACATTCTTAGCAGTAACAAGACTGCAAAATATCCACTGAGGAGAACCAAGGTAGTTTCCAGGCATTTGCCTAGCGGAGTACAGTCTGTGGTTGAAAATTCAATTTTTACTGGTCAACTACCTAGAAAGGTAATAGTGGCAATGGTGAATGCAACAGCATTTAATGGAAAATTTGAAAGAAACCCACTGAAATTTGAGCATTGCAATGTTAGTGAAATTGCGTTAAAGTGTGGCGATGAGTATATTCCGAAATATCCGCTAAGATGTCACTGGAATGAGTACAACTATAGTTTTCCTTACACATATTTGCATGAAGCTAATGATATGGCCAATAGCAATCTCGGTACAGACATAACCTATGAGGAATTTAAAAGGGGTTATACCATGTTTGCTTTTGATCTAACTGCAGATAATGTGGACAGTGGAGTAATGCAGCTTATTCGTGAAGGTGATTTGAGCCTATCTATGCAGTTTAGTATTCCGCTTACTCAATATATACATGGCGTTCAACTAATAATATATGGTGAATTTGATAATTTGATTGCACTAGACTCAAACAGAACACCATTTTATGACTATGCAGCCTAACAATTAGAAGAAACTTATGGATACTTTAGAGTTGGAAAGGGTTATAGCAAGAGACAAGTGTATGAAAAAGTCTTTTCTGGGTGTTTTTGCCGCAGATCAGTTACCTGAAGTATTTGTTAGACCAGCTTGTTTTATTGCAAACACAGACCCGGCAAATAAGCCAGGCAGGCATTGGGTAGCATTCTATATAGACAAATATATAGAGTATTTTGATAGTTATGGCATTGAACCATACGCAATGTTTAAAAAATACATTCAAAAAATTGGAGGCAATTTGATCTATAACCCTTATTGCCTACAAAATCTAAATACTAATGTTTGTGGAGAATATTGTGTTTATTTCCTGTACAAACGATGTCGTGGATGTCCACTAGAAGATATTGTTCAACAATTACGTCAACGACCATCACAAAATGACACTATAGTTAAGGATTTCACCGATAAACTTAAAATACATGGATCAAAAGGAGGTCAGTCCTGCGAGTGTCGGAATCAATAAAAGCCCAACAACTGGACCTATAAACATTGGACGCCTATTCTTGCTATACTATAAACCCCTATTACCATCATGTTGCTCACAAACACTGCAGTCGACAAGTCCTTTGCTGACAGCTCGGTGAAGACTTTGCACCTGACTGTCGGTAGTCGAGAAGGACAAATACTAACCCCAGATGTTGTAAACGATGTCCTAGATGCTCACCTGATTGGTTGTAAGGCAAAAGACTGGCTACTGGTAATCGTCAAGGATATTTATAACAACACTTTATATCACAAGTTTACCACTAAAGGTGAACTAACGCTTGGAAGCTACGAGAAGAAAGTCTTAAAGATTAACATTTTTCACATTCAAAAGAACAAAAAGATGCCCAATGTTACGGTGGAAAAGGGTGTAGTTTCAACAGACAATGCCCGCTACGTGGAATATCAAGTTTTTACAGAAGACCGAAGCCCTCTTACCTCGGCTCAGTTGAATCATTTGCTGTCGCTACGTTTCGTGTCCAGTGTTCCAACCCAAGATTTCCTACATTTACACATCACCGATAAGAATGGCGTAGTGAAGTTGAGCCGAACAATGTACAAGAGTCAGCTCGCAGATGCGTTGACCGATTTCGGAGAAAATCAACTAAACATCAAGATTTTACACATGCATCTTCAGGAATTGTGACATTATTAATTCAATTATTTGTTAATTATCATTGCATTGCCGTTGTTTGTTGTAATTGTTATGATTTATTGCGTACATAATGTATTATCATTACATAATATTGTTATTGTTTATCGTTTGTTTTTAATAAAATTTATTTAATTTTGTTGCGTTTGACGTCATTCTTAAGTACTTTAGATCAGGCGCCATTCACTGACACTTGACAGAGGGGGCCAGGTATTAAGTGTCTACTAGGTAATTGCCAAGGAGGGGGCAGGTAACTACCAAGGAAGGGCTAGGTAATAATTTTATTGCTACTACTACTACCTTAAGTTCACTTAAGCACAGTACCCCCTATATAATACCTTAGGACAGCTAACTAGGTAGCCAATTTTTAAGAACTGTGCCCCCCCTACGTCATGGATGCTATGAGTCATCTTAGGAATGTGTCAATACTACTGGTAATTAATCAGCCACGACGCCATGAGTCATCCTAGGCTTCTGTCAATTTATCTACTATTAGTCATTAATCATTGACTACCAAACTATTAGGTTTACAAAATAAGTATAACTTAGCAATAGGTAAATCTACCCTTAGCGTAGGTATTCAGCTTGGGTTGTTATATCAGCTTGTAGTACTTATACGATGCTATAATGCTCGAGTCCGAACAATTCCACTAAGTATACTAAACCTGCCATACCTGCCAAAAAACGAAGAATTTAGCCAAGCTTATTATATCACCTTGTAGTACTCTTGATAGGCTACACAATGACATATTGATCGGGTTGATCGGTCCTATAATGGCTAAGTAATTGTCCATGCCCGTGCGGTATGTTTTTACACCAAACACAGTACATAAGCATATTTGAAAAAATAAGGTGGTTGTACTAAAACAGTGACTACTAATGACAGAGTATGAATTGAGCTTAGATTTTTATATCACCTTGTACTACTCTTGATAGGCTACGTAATGACGTATTGATCACGTAAATCGATTGAGTAATTGCTGAGAAATCTTCCATGCCCGTAAAATGTGCGGTATGTTTTTAACCGAAAACTTCCAATAAGGTACCTAAACGTAGCTATAGCTAACTATCAGGTAATAATTCAGCTTAGTTTTTTATATACCCGTGTAACCCAAAGTATAAGCTACACAATGACATATTGATTGCGTTGATCGGTCAAGTAATAGCTGAGTTACAGCTCATTTACCTAAAATACGTAATCTACAGTAACCTACCTAACTAGTTTACAGCCACTAGTTGGCATCTATTTAAACGCCCTAGGCTACACACGTGGTTTTGCAACCACACATTACGTGATTGACAAAAAAAACACTAAAAATTGTAAAATAGTAAGAAATTAAACATGTAAAAATTATTAACATTAAAAATTGAAAAATAAATGAATTGAAATTAAAATTGAAAAATTTAAATTAAAAAAATTTAAATTAAAAAATTAAAATTTAAATTAAAAAAAATTAAAAATGTAGTTTAAAATTTACGGAATTTAAGGATCCTCCCCACCCAATTCGCCAGCAAGCAGGTCGGGGGATTGCGGGGGATTATTCGGAGGATTTTACACGTTAAAGATAGGCAATCCTCCCCACCCAACTCCTCCCCACCCAATCTGTCCTCAGATGCGGCCTCTATACTACTGAAAATTTGCTCACGTTTGGTGTTCTGAGAGTCCCGTGACATGATCACGTGATCTGAAACTTTGCCGCAAGCGTTCTTTCATACCATACTACGTATTTGAAATGTAAAGTTTCACTTTTTGTACCCTTTTTCATAAGTTCTGAGGTAACCCCCGATTCCCGTAGCGCCCCCTTAAATAGTCAGTACTCTATTTATCCAGATTCTTGAGCCTGGCTACACCCTAAGCGAAAGAATGGGAAACAACAACAATAAAAGTTTATACTGTGCGCGAAAAGCAAATCAAACAGTAAAATGCATGACGTTAACTTAAAAAATATGACATAGTAAAAAACAAAAAAATTTGCTTTTCATATGGTTTAGTTCGATAGAACTAGAACTTTGCGGTCACGAACATCGCAAGTTTCAATCCACAAAAATTTTTACCTGGAATTGCTATTTGTCATGAGTCTAATTTGGCTTTCTCTTGATTTATTGAGTGACTATAAATAATTTATCAGCACGGCATCAGCAGTTTCCGGTCACCTAATTTTTTCACAAGTAGGCAACATATTCTTGAACTCATCGAAAAAACTATTTAAAGCCCCTCATAATTCACTTTTTGTTTTTTTATACTCTGTTGGATCACAGTCGGGCCTGAAAGCCTGGGACACAAATATAAATGTAGGTATTCAAAGCGTAGTTTACTTGAACCCCAAATTGTCACAATTTCACGTGCACTTTGAACTCGTATTTCTACACTGATCAAAATTGTTCTAACTACTACAAATGTATTACATGACCGTGTTGAAACGTTAGTTTTGTATAAGTGTTGAAAGAAAGAGGAGCCCCAATTTAGAAAGAAGAAAGAAATGGAGGCGCCGGAAATCGAACCCGGCCCGCTTGCTTCGAACACAAGAATGCTAACCACAAGACCACAGCCCCCGAGTCTCATAGGCCCTAATTCTCATTTACAACAGGGTCCCCCCTTCGAACATCGTTGCGACCCTGCAACGATACTCGGCGATACTCATGCTCCCGGGGCGAACCCGATGCCTCAAGGGCGGAGCACATTCACACGTAGGCCTCCAAGCCTACTTCAGTCACACCACACTCAGGGTTTCCTGGCTTACCCGCAACCACAGGGTTTCTCGATCGACCCAGAACGATTCTCAACCAATACTGAGGGTTTTCTCCGGTTCACCCCTAACCGAAACCGAGGGTTTTCTCCGGTTCACCCTTAACCGAGGGACCATACCAGAAAAAGACTATGTACACAGTCATACAGCACACAGCACGAGTACCCTAAGGGTTGAAGTGCCAACCTCAACCCAGGGCACGGGCCTCCTAACCCACCTCCGAAGACGGCTCGGGGATAGGGTTGTCCTGAGGACCCGGCCCTATCCTCTCCGTCCTATGTCACGGTCGCCACTATGTTGAATTGAAAGATAAGGCCCCAATTTGAAAGAATGAAAGACATGGAGGCGCCGGGAATCGAACCCGACCCGCTTGCTTTGAAGACAAGAATGCTAACCACTACACCACAGCCCCCGAGTCTCATAGGCCCTAATTCTCATTTACAACATAAGCTCGTACTTGTTTGTCTAGTATGTGACTTCAATATAAATGCAATCAAAAGTATATAATAGGAAGAATATGACTTTGTTCTAATTATGCTTTGGGCCTGGGGCTTGCGGAGCGCAAGGTGTCTTGAAATAGTACCAATCTCAAAACCGTAAGTAGTCTTCAATGAAGGGGGTGCCTTTCATAGTGTCTTAAACTGAGGGGGGAACGCCCCACAGTTGAGTATAGTACCTTGAAAAAAGGGGGCACCACTCCTCAGTTGAATACGGCGTCTTGAAATGAGGGGGGTACCTCCCTAAAAACCGTACAAATAGGGCATTTTGCGCTCCGCATTGGATGCAAGCCCCTAGCATAATAGGATGAGCTGCATACTCTTCCTATTATGTAGGGTTGCTAATTTACATGTAAAAAAGTCCGGACTTTTTTACACCTACTTTTTTACACTGTAAAAAAGTGTAAAAAAGTGTTAAAAAGTGTAAAAAACCGTAAAAAAGTGTAAAAAAGTCTTTTATAGCCTAGAATGTATTACACGTTTTCTAAACTGTTTGAGACCAGGTTGAAATTTGTGACCGCGAACCGGTAACATGTTTCAATTATCTGTCGCTTGCTTATGTATTGTAGATAAGCTGTTTCTGTCATGTAAAATCAGAAAGAAGGAGGAGTCCCATCTGGGGAAAACGCACGTCTTTATTTTGCCCCTAAATTGAGCCATTAGCTATCTTTTAACGCTAAACAGAAGCGTGTCTATAGAAGACAGTGTCAAAACAGTATCTATAGACGTGTGAAGGACTGTTGTGAAAGAAGTTTTTGCACTGTACAGGACAAAATTTACTTGCGGAAAAAACCGTCAGCTGTAGGCACAAAATCTGACCCAAATGTTGGTTTCATTCCAAACAAGTTCCATTGTTGGTTGGTTTTCAAATGCTGGTTTTCTGTCGGTTTCGTTACACGCCACACGGCCGTCGGGAAACACGCCGCACGACCCGTCAAAAATGTCAAATTTTTGAATAATGCAATTCAAACACCACGTGGATACCGGTTCTACAGATTTATTTACCCGCACACTAGACTGTAATACGCTGGAAATTTTTTAAAGGTGTACCATTGCACCAATAACTCAACTTTCACGAATGGGATTAGGTCGTACCCACTGGGTTTGCTTCGTTAAAAATACCAAATTACGCTAAAAGTTCCTCATGCCAACATAATAAGTTTCAGGAAACAATTTTGTATTTTTGTGTGAAAAATTTTGGTGACTTTGAATTTCAGTAAATTTTGGTAAATGCGAGACTTGAAAATTTTTTTTCGGCCAATTTTGTTCTGAAAATTGGCGAAATTAGTAAAATATTTGTAAAAAAGTGCGAAAAGTAGGTGTAAAAAAGTGTTAAGAAGTGTAAAAAAAGTAGGTGTAAAAAGTGTAAAAAAGTGTAAAAAAGTTGTAAAAAAGTCCAAAATTTTGCTACTGTAAAAAAGCGTAAAAAACGTTTTTTACTTTTTTACTTTTTTACACTTCGCAACCCTACTATTATGTACTGCTGATGCAATGAAAGCGATAGGATTTATGTAAAACTTTTGTAAGCTTTAAACATGTATGTTTACACAGTTTACAGTTTTCAAATTATGTCGTTCTGAAATGTTTTTTACTAGTTATAAACAAGTATATATGTTTTCATACAATTTACAGGGCGAGGTAAACACCAAACATCATTAAAATTTTGAATAAGTTGCTTCAGACGGTTATCTTGTTTCTCTAGTCACATAGCTTGCTATTAATAATTTTAGCACCTATTTCAAACAGCTAATTCGCAAAAAAACACTTAGGTAGTTTCTGGTTTACTTAAGTCTGTTGCAATAGGTATGTATAACAAATATGTAGAAATAAAAATTAAGTTCTATAAAAAAGTACATTATTGATAGAAATTATTGAAATAATTGATTCAAATTTTGAAAGAATCTTGAGCAAAACCTAAACTTTGATTGTTCTTTACTTTGAATACTAAGCTAAATTCTTTACTAAACTTAGATCATTTTTAAATGGAGTATTGAAATGGAGTCTCAGTAAAATGAAACCTGATAAATAAATAGACTTGATGAGCAGTGGTTTTTTGACTATTCGAATATTTTAAAATCAGCATTACTCGACTAGGTATAATTGTGAACTAAAACACAGGGACAAGATACAGTGTGTTTCTTCATTATGTAATGAGTTGGACTTCATAAGCGAAGCTAAAAGTTGAATTGGACCTATTTTATGTCAGTGGAGTGGTTACGTATAGGTAATAATTCATCGAGTCCCGAAGGAATACTTTTTATAAAGGTATCTACAATGGCTAAAAACCAATTTAACAGTAAATTACTATTTCCTTGTCAGTTTGTTAGTTTAGTCGTATTACCAAGAGTAGTGTTATTCGACAATACTGAGTTTGTTCAGATTTGCAAGTTTTTGATTATGTTTTGAGTTACAGTGTTGTGGTAAAGTCAGACTTACTAAAATAACATAAATGATGGTGCTCTTAAGGTGGCGCTCTGAGTAACTTCCAATAAATCAAATTGCTATAATTTTTTGTTTCTTGCTGATACGAACTTTTTGCTTAAGCGCAATCAAGATGAACACCAGGCAAGCATTTTTGCGAAGTTTGATGAGTCTCGGAACATTTTAGCGAATTTTATAACTGCATCAAAATTGAAATTCTGAAAAATTTGATTAATTTCTGAAATGACGTAGCTCACTGGTGCCTCAACCAAATTTAACAATCTATACCTTATATTTAAGACAATTATCTTGCCAAGGTGCCATTTTTGTCTCGGTATCGGCGATAAATTTTTAGTTATTTTAATTTCTATCAAAAGTGACGTTTTAAAATACCTATCATATTGAATTAAATCATAATAATTGAAATTCAAGAAGTTCGGCGCCTCCATATACATCTGCTCTAACAGTGTGCAAAGTTTCATGCAGATCGGGTTTCGCAGCTGACAGTAATCTTAAAAAAAAGTACGCTATAGCCCAATTTCAAAAACCTGAAGTTTGCCTACACATACGTATTTTTCAAAAAATAGAGCTAATTTTTCTGTACTAGAATCCGTTGAGAAAAGTTTCAGAAGCCAAAAAGTAGCTAACGAAAAATTAGTTTGAAAAATACTGTTTTTTTGTCAATGTTGGTCAACATATTTTGGAAATTTTTTAGAAATTTTGCCTACACAAATGACTATTTGAAAAGTTGCAACTAGCAATTAGCTACATAGAACTGATTCAAAAAGTACCAAAAGCCATATAGAATTTTTTGGTATATCGATTTAAAGATTTTTTCCCATTGAAAAATAGGTTAAAATTTCAAGTTGAACAAAATGTGACGTGATATACATCAAATGAAAGCTAATTTAATTTGGCACAACTTTTCTTCTTGAGTTAATTAACGAAAACTTACGTGAAAAATTTTATCGCCCAAAGTCAGTTATTCAGAGCGCCACCTTAAGGTTCGATTTATACTTGCAGCCTTACCTATGTATGTCAGCTGACAAAATTACAAAATAGTCACTGATCAATCCCTTACATTAAACACTAATAGTGGCGTGATCATTTCGTAGCTTTGTCGGCTGAACGGACATACGGCTGTAAGTATGAATCGACCTTAATCCTAGGGCGACAGTTTCGTTAGAATACCTATGTACTGTACATATATGTTCACATTCCCATCAAAAGCTATGTACAATTATTAATCTATGTATGACTAATGTTCATTCAATAATTCACATATTCTTGTATTCAGTGCTCTGTATTGTTATACTTTAACAAATGAGAAACTTAGAAAACTATCTCTTACAAAGTCCAAACATAATAGAAATACGTCATATATACTAATACTCATAAGTAAGTAATAATACCAGTCTTTAGAGATAGGTATGCTTTCCGTTAAAGGTATTTATAGATTTTGTTTTTTACAATTTACGTACAATCTTAATTTTTCTGCTACAAATTTTACCGAAGTATCCTTTTTGTTACTCGTCTACTTTTTAGCCTCACAGAAAGATTTAAAAACTTTCTAAAATGCTTCATTATAACTCTTAGTCGAATTCATTTTAGGTTTTTATCAGCAGATTTATAATTTCTATTCATACCTGGCTTGAAAGGCTTTCATAATATGCTTTTGTGGGGCATATAAAGCATTAATATTGACTTACGGTAGACTATAATGCTGAAGTTCGTACGTTATATTATCCGATCTGTAAAGTTATTTAAGTAATGACATTTTTCGTGGTTCTTCTGTCATTTTCCAGAAGCACTGAGCTTTCAGTGACGAAATCAAATACTTTTATCGTGACTGCCATTTTTTTCTAAATTGTATTTGTCAATCGTTTGATCAGAATCGGTTGTGTCTGTTTATGAGTCAGGTGAGGATTAGTTCACCTTATTGTGTGAAAATTTTAAAAAGCACATACGTTATGCCAAAGGCAGTGTATTTGGATTCTTCAAAATCAAGTTAATATTCATCAAAAATGAACAATAATCACATTGTAGATCTGCAGTGACGAAATTAAGGTACCTACTCTTACTTACGTAACATGTGATATGATAAGCTTAAAACTTTTTCGTCGGAAATTTATTTTTTTTAGATTCGTTGGGTGTTCTCCTATCGTTTAGTAGTTGTGCGGCCATTAGATACTTTACCCAAAATATATATTTATTTATTTATTTATAATTTATAGTTTTTTTATTTGTTTATAAGCGTCCCTAACTTCATACACATACATGCCTACTTATATAATGAAAATACCATTTATTTTTGTTTGCACTAAACCGCAAGTGTACAAAAGTTTGCACAGATCTACATAAATTCGTGCAATAGACGAAAACCAACAAGTGCTATGCTGTCTAATAAAAGATGCTCTGGACACCAAAACGTTACAGTTTTCCGCCTAAATTTGGCTCCTGTTCCGGCACTGATAAAGACTAATTCGTTTATGAATGGCAAAGAGCAGCTCAAAAGTGTGTCCATTTGATGTAGGCAAAAGATGGCTTCCGCATGGAAAGGCATATTTTCACAGAAATTCTGCCGTTAATTTTCCATTAAAATCTGTTTCGTTTCAAATTGCCGGCTTAATCATCAAAACAGTACTCTAATGTTTGCTTAATAAACTAAGACTGCGTGACAAACACCTTGGCTTGTTGTTGGTTGCTGGGACTTTTTTCTTCAGACTTTTGTTCTCTGGTCAAAACGGATACCTATAGTTCATTAAGACTTTTCCCAAATGTATGTTTAATAAAAAAATACATGCCTATAGACTTGGATAGATAACGCTACGGGTACCTATGGTTCATTAAGATTTTTTCCCAAACGTTTAATGAAAAAATTTATATAGACTTAGATAGACAGACTTGGTAGCACTGGTTTTATACCCAACGGTATCTTAGTTAACATTTTTCTTTAAAATCTGACATGTTAAAAATTAAGAATAAATCAGCTAATCCAATGGGATTTTATCAATTGGATTGAGATTTTTTTCCTGTTGGGCCACAGCCCAACAGGTCTTTAATTTTGATTCTGGTATAATAGCACAGGTTTAGCGTTAAAGTGTCAATGTGCGGAGTGTGTTTTGCGTGTCTTTTACTGTGTTTCTGCGTTTGTCACCAAGGAAATGCCTTGTACATTGACTGAATAAATGCTTTAGTCAATGTTGAAAAGTATTTCCACGATATAAAAATCTGACAAAAAGTAAACCATTAGGAATCGAACATGCAACCTCATGGTTGCGAGTTTACCAAACTAACCACTCGACCATGCAGATCTTCCTTACTGTAAGACAATTATTATTACAATTATAGTTCTGTCTGGCTTTGAAGTCGACGCTGCAATGGTGCCTGCTTGCAAAGCAACACATCAGGCCAAAATTCATTTTGCAAAATACATATTGTTTTATCAGTGACAATCAACTTTAGTAATTAATTTTCACTGAATAAGTAATAACTTATTAACTACCTACAAATTGCCGAAAGTTTTTGACTGAGATTTTGCAGTATAACACAAAGTGGCTGTATATTCCATTTTTGTGAAAGATATATCAATAAGCACAATATAGCTGGCCCAACAGGTTTACGATGGCCTCTGGCCAATGTACTTACATAGAAGGTAATGCTTGATGCTTACTGAATGATTTTGCCGAAAACTTAGCTTGTTGCTCAAACGATGGATAAGCTATTATGTCTTTTTACGATATTCAGAATCTCGGCTCTCCACGTTAATTCGGGTAGGTCAGATTTCCTGTGTTAAATAGCACAGGAAAGGCAGGTACCTCGAACTTGGACAGCCAATCTACAGTTCTCTCTCCAGACTTAGCGAATATGAAAAAAACGAACGCGCCGGAGTGGAATCGAACCACTAAACATCCGCTCTTAAAGCGTTCGCTCTAACTGCTGAGCGAACCGGCAGCTGTTGTAAAAGAATAAACAACGGAGCTAATCAGCAAACGTTGTGGATGTAGCACAGTCGAAATTTTTCTTAAACTAACTAGGTACGTAACTTCTAATAATTATTCCAACTAAACCGCTGCGAAACCAAACAAAGTTTGGATTGGTTATTAAATATTTGCATTTACAAATTCTTCAGCTTGTCCATGGAAACTATGTACCAACAATTACATCTCATGTTTGACTTTTAGGACACCATCTTCAGGGATCGTTGGTTGAGTGCAATGATTCTCGCTTGGCGTCCGAGAGGTTCCTGGTTCAAGTCCAGGACGAGCCTTCTTTTTTTCTGAAACCGTTTTTAAATCACGTATATATTTTAAATTTTGCACTTCAATTGATCAGCAGTAACAGCTATCATGACTGTCCTATTGTCATCAAATATTAAAAGAACATGTTGCAGCTTAAAAAGTCCCTTTTTAAGAAATGGCCGCGTTTTATATTTCCTGTGGAATGTTGACACTCCTACCTCACATTGTACCTCTCCTCACTCAGCAGAAGAGCTTGTTAATATTATTGTAAAAAGGCCTAGATGACCGTAGCTGCTGAAAATTTATTGTCGTTGCTTAGATCAGGCAATGTTTCTTCTATTGGCAGTGATCCTGTAACTTCTGTATGTGGTCTCCAATCTTCTTATGTGGTCTAATGTTTACTAACAAACTATGTAGTTGACTGTAGTAGTTTTGGCTTATCAGTCAATCAATTTTCGAATGAAGTCAGCATTCAGCCGTCTTAATATTCGTTTTCAACCTGCAGCATAGGATTTATTTCTGTTTTTCTTAAACTTTTACTTTTTGAAATAAGGCAAATGTTACCGACTAATAAAAATAATATACCGGTAAGTGTCTACGCTGAAATGCTAAACCCTCTGAAGTTAAGTGTCAGTTATTTATTGTAATGAAAGTTAAATTAAATGTTGAACACTGAGGTCGAAGTATTCAAATTTCAAAAAACTATTTACGTAGGTAGACAGACCCGAATCCGAATCCCAGGAATTGGGTCTATCAAAATTGGGCCCTGGCAGAGCTCACTTCCTGATGTGCCATGGGATGTCGCATTGGATGTGCCGTCGTACAATTTGTCGCACAATCTGTGTGCGATGCATGAAATTCAATTCAATAAATTGATTTTCTTCATATAACTGAAAGATGCTTCATACCTAGTTGCTTTATAGATTTTCAGTCACATTTTATTAATCAAAAAAAAATTTGTGAAATTTTAAAATTTTTAGACATGCATATAAAACTAGATTTTTTTCGAAACTTACAGTTTTCTCAGCACAATTCTCAGTTCAATTTTGGTAAAAAATAGTTTAAAAATGAGAGCAGTTTCTACATAATAGGCTGCAACGAATAAAATCCTTTTCTTAGAGGTAGAATTTTGTGCCGTACCTACATACCTTTTACGGCGATATCGTGAAATATGATACGTCAAGAAATGTTGCCATTTTATTCTAGACTAGAAATGAACACGGCCATTTTGCTTTATACGTAGAAAATAAAAATCAGGTCGAACGTTAATTTGCCTAGTCTTGGCTGTTTTCTATTTTGAGAGTTTCCATTATTTTTAAGACAGTCCTGGTCGCTTTGTGTCTTAAGCTAAGGTACTGTGCTTACGGGGGGTTCAAGTCTGTAAGCCGAATGGGAAAGGGCCCACTCAGATGTTTTGCATGAGCATGGTAAAATTAGATTCTTTTTACGAAGCTCTAAGGGATTATCAAAAAATGAACACGCGCATGCCAGTATGAACGCCTTGTCGATTTCAAAGCAAATTATGTGAAAGTGTAGTAATTATGCACCCAACTTGGAATTGCCGCTGAGTTAAAGTGTGGATGGAACTTTTTGTTTCTAGCTACTTTTGCGTGCTCACAAAATAGGGGGGTGATTTGTACAAAATAAATCATAGCTATATATACTTTTATGTTGGTTTCCCTTGAGAGCTGAAAATTGGCAGATAGCCTATGTAGTCTACGGTACTCCATAATTTGCGAAGATTAAACAAAAGTTCCACAAATAGCCGAATTTTCCCAATTCTGTTTCATAAGCAGTAAAAAGCTTATTTGTTTTTCCTATTTGGCAAACTCATCCGGCCTATATTTAAGCCAGCCCAAAGACTACCTAGCCGTCTTAAATATTCTAGAATCATTTCTTCTAAGCCAAAATACACTTTCCATTAGCTTCATTCAATTTTGGAAGAAAGGCTTTATTCTGTTTACCTAAATTCAAATAGGGGCGACTTTTTTTAAATTACCGATACAAATAGCACAGTTTGGATTTAATTTCATAACCTCATTTGGCTACTTTCGGCTTAGAATTTCTGGTTTTATGATATTTCATCCTAAAACACATTTTTTGGCTTCGTGCCAAAGTATGTATACATTAATTAAGAGTAATCAAGAGTACATAAACTCTCTATACTGTCTGAATTCGTTTCGAACCAATGAAGAAAGTGAGGTTAAATTGATTTTTGATAGCTTTTGTTGCGACATGCCTTTAGTCTTGAGGATACTCAATGAATATAAAACGCAGCACCAGACTTGGAATGACCGCGGGCACCTCCGTGCGCTTGCACTACGCATTCAGTTAGACAAGCAGGATTTTTTGTGTAGGTAGGTAGTACGCTGCACTCGGAGTTTCACGGAAACGTGCGTATAAATTACTTATAGCACGCCAACCAGTGCCATAACCCATACTTGTTTGATGCCACATATGTATATTTATCTGAGGTGAACAAACTGGACGAGGATGTTTTTATCGATATCAAAACTATACTTCCAATTTTGTAAAATTAGCTGTCAGGAAATTGATCATAGACTAACCAGTAGTTACTCAAAACTGCAACATTTTCTGCGTTACTAAATTGAATCATTTGAAAATATTAGCTGTGTCAAACAAAACTGATATCGTAAATATCAAAATAGCTAAATAGGTGACCTCCCATTATTTTAAATGAATGTCTCTAATTTCCAGATTTGCTTTCATCCTATATCTAAAAATGGTTCAATAATGGACAGCTTTGTGTAGGCAAGTGATCGATATAACTTACTTGTTTATTGCTCTTGTGGCTTTTTAAGTTTTCATTTTTCTTTGTGTGGCTGATTAATTATCTTAGATCTCGACATATTATTTTATGTTACTGTAGAATTTGCGTCATTGATTAAATTTTCATCATTATTTTTGAAACAAGTTTTTTGCACATTAATCTAAATATATAAAATTTAAACTGTTGCAAACAGCTAAATAGACCAGTCGATTACGGTCAAGTAGGATTGTAAATTCGTAAGTCAGCAGTTGAATTGCAATATTAGTAATTTCAGTCACCGGTTTCTTTTTGATCAGTTTTTGCATCTTAACCGTTATGTAGTTCTCTGAGATCTCTAGGACCCGATTTATCGAAGCAAAATGTTCGTCGTAGAAAATGCTTGCCGTTGAAAATTTTGGATTATCGAAATATTTTCAACGACGAGCATAACAAATGTTCACAATTTTTTAAAACTAGGAGCGTTGGTCAGTTAGAACATAAAATTGTTCTAAAAAGCTCGTCGCTGAAAAGTTTAAAACGACCACGATTTTTCAGGACGCACTTTTAATGACTGACAATGTCAACTTCAACGACAAACATTTTCAAACACGAACTTTTGTTATAATTCGGTGTTATGTTCGTCGTTGTAAACGTTTCGGGCAATCCAAAATTTTGACGGCAAATATTTTCAATGACGGACATTTTCAGCAACAAAAATCTCTCTTCGATAAATCGGAGCCAGGTCAGCATGAGTTAGTGCTACATAGGGCTTGAAAGATTCTTAGAAGTCCGTAAAATTGAATCACTAGGGCGCCGGCCATTCTTGCGTTTTTAATTTTTTCACAAATTTCGTCGGCTCGGTTGGCTCAAACTGTAGTGTGTTAAGCATCTACTGAGCATCCGATTACTGACCCGAAACCCGTATCGAGTAAGTCTCGAATCTGCATCTTTTGCGTTCTGCGATAGCTTTAGGCATTGAGAGTTCCCCAAGTTGTTGTTATTTGCGCAATGTATGGAAGAACAGCGAGGTACCTCCCGTTCTAGTGTTAATTAACACTAGAAATTTGACTTACCGAGTTTAATGTAGGAATCTGAGATTTCGAATAAACTATATACGCGGCCCCTAGGGGCCGCGTAATAAAATGGCTATGTACGTACGGTTTTACAATACAGTCATCAATTTTGAACTTAAAATTGTGAACGGTAATCACATTTCATCTTTTATGTAGGTGTCAAGATTTGAGCAAAACTGACGCTCTATAACATTTTTCTGATGGAGACGTTTTCAGCTATTACTAGTGACAGTATTGGCTAAGTTTAACACTGATGAAGTTGACAAGTTTTTTTAAAATGTATGTTGGCTAGAAAAAGTTTTAAGTGCCGTGTTTTATATACGAAGAA
Organism: Trissonchulus sp. WLG1_4; assembly: GCA_030248245.1. Lineage (NCBI taxonomy): Eukaryota > Metazoa > Nematoda > Enoplea > Enoplida > Ironidae > Trissonchulus > Trissonchulus sp. WLG1_4. The sequence continues at coordinate 40,490 of JASANF010016799.1, forward strand.
TATCCTCAGCACTGCAAGCTAGTCGCAACGCAATCTGTCTAAAATAAGTTTACCCTTACTCGCAAAACTCGGTAGTGCGCTTGTTCTCAGCGATTTACTCTAATTACTTTGTACACAATATTAAAATTACTTTTGCTTCGTGCGTACGCACTAGATATGTGTACGATCTTTACTGAGATGATTCTGTGACGTAAACAAAACCTGTGTTGGTCATACAGCACAGCCAGACATTTGCGCGGCGAAACAAACAGGCGGGCATTACGGGACATGCAGAATAAGATTTCTAAATCAGAGTACTCGATCAAATTTGGGACTTTGGAAAGAGTCTGTCAATTTTTGCCACGTTGAGTTAGGCAATAGGTAGTGTACAAGTACGTAAATAGGTACATAAGCTACTTGTCTAGAGGTATCTCATAAGAAAACGTACCTAGCTTCTACATAGCTGACGTTAACCCTTTCATGCCTGGACGGGCCATATGGCACTAACGTTATGAATACTCTATCTGGGTCTATTAAACTTGGCTAATTTGTTCCAGTCAGCTAATCCTCGAACCTTTTTTTTACCAATCGTAGATCTTTGTATTTAGCAGCCAAGTTTTACTTCTACTGCCATACAACAAAACCTATGCTTAGTTAAGCAATGTGAAAATTTGACTTTTTTTCATCCCAAAAGTAGTATTTTCTTCATGGCCACATTATGCTAATTAATCGCAACTCCGGCAGTCAGCTTTTTGTGCATCAAATACAGCGGATATTGTAGTTTATTTTTAGCATTCAACTATGGAAAGCGCACGGTTTCTGTGTTAATACTGTAAGGTGAGGTACATGAGGTTATGCCTGAGCGATGGCGCAAATTTTCACAAACTTTCACCTGTGAGCGCTTATAACTCAAAAACGGTGCGTCCTAGACCCTTAATCGACTCATTATGTTTTGTTCACCATTCATTTCTTTGTCGAATGGCGGTTTCGCGATCTCTCTACGACGCACGTAGCTCGAGCAATGGCCAAAAAACGAGAGGGTGTCAGAGTCCAGCTGCCTTTGCAGGGAAAGTCCCGGCATGAAAGGGTTAACCAGGGTATCGTGAATGGCAAATTTTGTTAAACTTTCAGTCTAGATGCAATTTTTTGGTAGTACTAGCTTCAAATTGCTCAGTTTTGAGCTTGTAGACCGAAAAATTCAAGACTCAGTTTCTTTGTTTAACTTTCTATTAAAAGTATTAAATGCTGTTAAAATGTTACGTACAGTATGTGTAACTCAGTGAATCTTTGACCTAAATGCTCTGTAGCTCAAACTGTTGATATTTGTTATTGTGGTGTATTTTTTAAGAGTTTATTTTTACCTTCTTTCATTAAAATAAATGCAGCAGTTTTTTGCCCCATGTCAAATTTCAAAAAGAGCAGATGGCGTGGAGAACAAAAAAGTAGCTACATACATGTATGTATTAACGAAAATTTAGTTGCTCATAATTGGCAATTTTTTACAAAGGATTACCTGCACATGAAAACGCAATTTGAAAATTAAAGTTATGACTTAAGCCCGGTTCATACTTGTCCTTGTCCTTGTCTCTATCGTTTTGTCCCTAAGCAATTTCTGCAAAACTGCACAGTCGAATATGCCAACTTTTTGCATGACGATAGTTGAAATCACTTCCACACCATATACAAATAATTAGCTCAAACGCATTTGCCAGTGCGTTAAAAAGTTAAAAAAGCCGGAAACTCTTTTTATGAAATCGATTTGAAGATTTCGTGCTCACCCAGTCAGTTATGCAATATGCCACCTTTATGCACGCGTGAATTTTGACTAGTTTGTAATTAGAGACGTAATTTATTGGTCAAAAAGTTAAGCAGATTTGTTAAGGTAACTGTATAGCCGGCAGCTGATTTATAATGTAAGCTGGGTAGATCTTGTCGCATACCAATGCCCTAAATAAGTATGTAATACGGAGACCATATGTCTCTTAATTGCCGCTAAAACTTTTGAATAAGTCTTATATTGCTTCGCTCAAAGATATCCAAGGGTCGTTCAAAACAAAAGTTTAAAAAGCAGTCGAAAAACAGCTGAACTCTCAGTTATAGATTTTGACATTGCCTTCCAGTCTTTTTGTTCCTTCTAAAAAAAGAACTAGTGTCTAACTTACAGTGTGTCTAACTGTGTCTAACTTACAATCGCTGTGTTTCTTAGTGAAAGCCAGACGGTTTCTTAGCGCAAGTAAAGTTTCGAGGTGCTAGCCTACTGCTCCTGTCAACTGACCTAAGGTTCGTAGTGCAAGTCGTAGTTTCTTGGTGCAAGCCAAGACATGTGAATGCTGTTTGTTTAATCAGACTAATTGGAACAAAATGAATAATAGCATGTCAATTAGTTCAAATCGGAATACTAATTAAATTAGGGCAACAATTCAAATATCTAATCACAACTCTAATTTTTGACAAAAATTAAAAGTTATTTGGTCGTTTGCCATTGCTTCTGACGTTATCCTTGGCCCCTTAGAGAAGGGTCATGGAAAAAAGTGATAGTCAAAGCCTTTATGAACAATACTCTAAAAAATTAACAAGTCGCCAGTGTATTTTGTTTTACTGAAAATAACAATAGAAAAAGTGGTTCTGGGGTCTAAATATTACTGGCGCGTGATAATAATGAGCCCGTGCTCAGAGTATTGTTCAGCATTTACAACCTGTGTCAGTTTGATACCCCATGCCCATACGTCCATAGTATTGTAGGACCCTATTGTTTTGAATAAAAATCTCTTCTAATTTATGACCTCACACCCACTTGTGTTAGGAATGGGTTTATTCCGATGTGCAACCTTTCCATTCCGATGTGCAACTTTTGCATTCCGATCCGATGTGCAACCTCACAATTCCGATGTGCAACCTTTACGCACTTTTAAAAAATGACAAGTTTTATTTCGCAAATTAGTCTAACAATGCACACACACAGGCACACATACACACACATAAGGAGGACTCACTTAGAGGTCAAATATCTACGGGGTGCATGACAGCCACTGCTTATACGGCAAAACTGTCAGTGTCCGTTTTGAATGGTAGTGGGTCGTGTTTAAAATTTTAAAATCCTAGTGATCGGTTTGCCCTTTTGTCGGCTTTTTTGGCCCGAAGTGCACAAGTTTCTAAAGCTAAGTTATTGTCCAATTTAAACTTAAGTTTCTATAGCCAAAACATATTTATTACAAATTCCATAATTCATTGCTGACTTTGAAGTAAGTACAGTTAGTAGAAAGCATAGCATAAGTAAGTTTTGAAGTTAGATACGCATTAAAACTGCTAGGTTGCACATCGGAATTGCGAGGTTGCACATTGGAACCGCAAGGTTGCACATCGGAATCGCAAGGTTGCAATTTGGTACTGAGGGTGCACATCGGAATGCCATTTGGTTGCACATTGGAACCCAATCTTAGGAATAAACGTGGGGTCGTTACCTTTGACAAAAATTGTATCATTACAATAACAAGTACCGGCTTGCACTAAGAACCTGTGGCTTGCACTAAGAAACTATGGCTTGCACTAAGAACCTATGGCTTGCACAAAGAATCTCAAGATTTAAATTGGAAATTTGGGCTTACACTACGGTACCCAATCCTTACAATGCTTCTTTACAATGAGGTGTGAAAATGCAACGAGCAACGGTCGGGGTTGTGTATGCATTTGTGTGTGTTTTGATCAGTATGATTCTGCTGATGTGCGTGGACATGAACAATTGTGTGTGCGAAATGCGTCTGCTCTTTAATTGATTGTCTGCGTCTTAGTGGCGGTTTTAACTCATATGACTTAGGTACGAGTCAAATTCAGTTCTTGATCCCACGTTCAGGGTGGTAGTTACAAAATAGCAGTTTTTTTACATATGCTTTTTTCACAGCTCGTTTTCAGAGCAATCAGTAAAGAAGAACTAAAAGAGCTACAACTTTTCAATTCAACACCCGAAACTGTGTACAATGATTTAGCACTGATAAAATTATGTACAAGTACTTAAGACTAACATACTGTGTTGGCCCGCAGGTCGATAAAACAACGTGGCAGCTAGTCTTAAATCTTAATAACTCTTAATATTTAAATCTTACACCGAATCAAAAATGCTCTGGGCATTTCTTGGTGCCTAGTTTAATAAAATTCTAGTATTTTTATGGATTTGTCTAAAAATGGTAAACGGAGATTCTAAACTTACACCTTTAATTAGTGAATGTACCTGCGCGTTTTAGAGTTTATCTTGACTGAAGTTTTTATGGAAACTTTAGGCTAATTAAAGCATACATGGAGCCACCCCGGCCGCGAAATCTTGTTTTTTCTCATGTTAATGATAATTATTTAATAAAATACAAAAAGTATGAGGCAATTAATTCAAAATACATAGTAGACGTAGAACAAATACTGATAACTATTGTTGGCTGCTGTACCTATGCTCTTTCTTGTGTAAGATTCATTTGCTCCGTTAGACCTCACTGCTTGGGAGCTATATATGGCACTGATTCCTGGGCAGCGGTAGCTACTTGTTGTAAACAGGGCTTTTAAACACTTATCGAAAAGGAAAAAGTTACCATATCAAATGTGTAGGCAAATGGCTAAAACAACATACTAAACTTAACTGTCAGATAGTTTCCTGTAAACTGACAGTGCTTGTAAATTCACTCAAGTAGTTTGGCAAGTCGCCAATTGGAGCAATTATACAATTATCTAAAGTCAGAGTTGCTTCTGAGCCCAACGATCAGATAAAATTATCTTTCGCGTTATATTCATAAGATAGCACAGTTCTGTCTTTAGTGATAGTAATTAAAGTAGGTGTAACCAATTACTACAAAAATTAAAATAAAAATTTGAATTGTAAGGCAATGATTATAGAAAATTGGACTCGATTTTTAAGTTAGGGAAGTTAGAGCATGACGCAATCGGCAATAGGCGCTTTTTTTCTGGGACTCTTTTTTGTTGACTCTGCAAGAAATGGTATACTTTTCTTTCAGCAATCTGGCGGCTGTGACGTATTTAGGATTCAAGGTCGGTCCTCAAAACAGTCTTAACCGTAACCTCAGATGACTCAGCTAGGATGGCATGGCGCAGTGATTGAATTGGCTATTTTTGAAATCATCTGTTTATTTTTGAACAAGCAGTAATTAGTTAATAAGCTGCAGCTGAATAATTATGACTAGGTGTCGTATGGCAGCAGCTTTCCGTCTATGAAATTCATAGTATGAATGGTTCACCGTCACCTGGGCCCAATTTTTCAAAAAAAATTCCTCCAAGTTCCCCCTTTTAAACCCCCCGTTCCCCCCTCATTTCCTTTGGTCCCCCTTTTCCCGAGGAGACCCACCCACAAACAAAACAAAAAACACCAGGACACAGTTAGTTGGCTGTTTGCCACCAAGTTAAACTAAACTAAACAGACACTGGTTCCAAATTCAACCAGCCGGTTCTGCTGGGTTAATAGATTTATTCAAGGACGTAAGTTTACCGGTTTACTTGGTTCATTACCCATTTGAGTCGCTTGACCAAATCGTGGGAAGACACATTTCACAATCAATAATTTGGGCCGTTAGTTTGCTACACATCTATATTCTATAGCATTTGATCAGAATCGGAGATGCGGTCATACTCTTTTTGTGTAACTTATGTCATAAGGTTTACATTTTCTGTCTGGCTGTTTTAATTTTTGACATTTTAAGGACACTAAAGTACGTTATATCGAATATGGCTTCTTTGAAGTCTTATGCAGTTGCTCGCTTGTTTTCAGGGCTAAAACCAAATGGCTGCACTTAGTTTACAAATAGGGCTGAGCACAGTTACAAAATCACTATCTGTGTACACGGTTAGTTTCGAAGGCTAGTAACCGCGTGTACACGCTAATTAACGGTTACTGCAATTATTCGCGTGTACACGCTAATTATCCGTGTAACTGGGTAACCGTTTACACGCTAAGTATCCGTGTAACCGTTTACACGGATACTAACCGTGTAAACGGTTACACGGTTACACGGTTACTAAACGGTTACACGGTTACTAACCGGTTACACGGTTACACGGTTACTAAACGTCAAGAGGCAGAGGGGGGAGGAATGACCAAGGGAAGATGCGAACCACCCATCTCTAGATCTGCAGACCAGCAAGCTACCATATGAGCTACTGGGACAATGCTGAGCTGTCAGTATAAAATGCCTTTATATATCTTGAAGAATATAGCTTGCATACAAATGCGTATATGAAATAACACACAGGTAAATCGCTTGCGCACGATTGTAGGCTAATTTGCATAAATCCAGCAGCCAAGCGAACATTTTTCTTAACGGGTACACGTAGTCGGAAAACGGATAGTGTAACCGCTTACACTATCCGTTTAGAGTAACCGTTTACACTATCCGTTTAGAGTAACCGGTTACACTATCCGTTTAGAGTAAACGGTTACAGTATCCGCGGTTACTGTGTCTACACGTGTACACGCTGTAACCGCTAAGTAACCGCGGATAGTGACTCCTAACCGTGTACACGCTAAGCTTAGCGTGTACACGGTTACACGCGTGTACACGGTTTGTACCGTGTAACCGTGCCCAGCCCTATTTACAAAGTAATTTTACTTTGTGTTGTTAAAATTTTTAATATAATTAATATTTGTTGTTATTGTTGAGTATTGCAAATGTATGTATTTTAAAAATTTCCAAAATTCAATCTAAAAAATTTTAAAGAATTTCGTAGTGCCAATTCATGAGCTTCCAAATAGCTTAGGAGTTGTATGAAAAAAATCTTGACCAAGTTAGCTGAAATGAAGACTCATCAGGACATATAAACTATGTTACCCGTAGTTACATATCTCGGACAAATTACTTTAGGGGTCAATTTATAAGTGTCTTGTTTTTACGGAAACACGAAAAAGTCACGCCACAAACTCATGTTATACATTACATTATTAGTGTCGTGAATGTTTCTTTATTTTGTCGGCTGGCGGACGTATGGCTATAAGTACATATGTATAAATCGATGTAACACAACTTTTTAGAGTGATAGCGCCTAAAGAAGACTGCTGCTGAAGGAATAAGCAGAACGGCATGAGTGTGTTTACAGATGATAGACAACTAATTTGTGTTGAATGGCAAACAGTTTGCATCAACTATATTCTTCTACTAAGTATTTACAGCTATTATTGATAACTGTATTTTGCTGGAACACATTCTCAAATGTTTATCAGTCGAATAGTGACTATTCGATGTTTATATATTGTTTTTTTGTGACGCCCATAAGGTGTTCGGGCACTGGTTGGCGCTCAGATTCACCTCTTCCTTGTGTTCAAGTTATACCAGGCTGCGAGTAGTAACTCCAATACAAGGGTATTCCTAAGCTACTTATGGGGAGTTGTCAAATTATTCTAAGCTTTAGGGGTTTAAGGATAAGTTTAGGGCGAGATTTGAGACCTGACTTCCGATCCCACACTTTATATATTGTCGATACACAGACAATTTATACTTTGCAGAAGACCAATAAGTTACAGTGACAGTCATTTTCGTTCGTTTTATGTTGTATTTTAGGCCATCCACAAACATCCGAGCCTTAATAAAAAACACCTTCAAGGCACACAACAGCAGCTATAGACGCTACGCTATTTAAAGACGCCTGAGCGCTCCTTCTTTTGCTATTTCCGAGTTTCATCTGTGGATAATTATCCTTGAAAAGTTTCTAGTGTTTTGCTTCAGTGGTTTTCAAGTGAGAATATGAATTAGCAAAAAACTGAACGAAACCTTTGCTTACTGTCTGAACATGTGGCGAGAAAATTTTTCATATTTCGTCTCTAATTCTCCATAGACTCTGAGAACTGTCATAACTCACGTTTCCTTCATTAATGTTTAATTACATCGGCATCAGCGCCAAAGGTGGCATTCTTTATGCATTTTCAGCCTTACAGATTGATTGTGGCAAGCGGCCATTGTTTTGTAAAGGGGATTAATTAGGAAACCTAATTGGGATAACTCATAATCAAATTTTAATTAAAACGAGACGATTTCACTTTTAAAATAGCCCTTCAATTAAATATTAATCATGAGCCGACTGACATTATTGGGTTGAGGATCTTTGTGAGGCTTGAGAAACGCTATTGTGCATGTTTTTTGTTTCTTTTTTCTTTTAATTCTTTCTTTTCACATTGTTATACTTTTTTCTTAAGGGTAACTGCACGAATGGTTCCAGAATTGTTTGTTTTTTTGGGGGACAAGTACTCCGTTGTTTAAGGGTCTATGGGTCAGTTTTGTCTAAATTTAAATGTTGATGATTTTAGGGATATTTTAGGTATAAATAAGAATCGGTGAGCAGCAATGCTGAGCCCTTCCTTTTCGAGCTCCCTTTCAAGTTCAACAAATAAGAGGTCCAAAGGGATCCATTTTTTTTGCAATACTGATTTCATTCTCCCTGGGGGAAGGTCATTTGGGCTGCTGAACACACATTTGCGGTCCGTTTAGCTCATGTAACATCTTTCAAGTACCTATTACGAATGATTGTTTTCAAAATAGACTCTCCATTTTCTAGATTTTAGAATAGAAGAAAGATGCTTGCGCTTGCCTAATTGAAAGTCATTTGGTCACTAAAAAGTGTTCTTGGTCAATAATAAAAAGACCTTTTTTGCTTAGACTACGTAGAGGGTTCTCTTACCCATCGAAAACCCATTGCTCGGTACTTATGGGATTGGATCGGTACAGAATTGCTGATTGACATCAAGAGTACATAATAGTGTCTCACTCTTACGCTAGACTCATTCTCGCAAGACTCACTCTCATAAGACTCACTTTTTTAATTCTATAAGAGTGAGACACTATTATGTACTTTTGTTGACATGTTGCTTTCTTTCTTCACCTTGGTTGATCCGCTTGTTTATAAACTGATCATAGTAAATTTACACAAAAACCAAATTAGTTTCTAAAGTTTCATCAGTCACGCAAGGCACATAAAAGGTTTTTTATTCATTTTACGCAGTGGAATCGGTGTAGAACGCAGTCAATATAGCATTGTAGCTTAGTTTTTGTTTTGCTTGCAATTGCGTTAGCCTGTGTTACTTTATATTAACAGTATTTCTGTTTTAGAAAAGTATGTGAACAAATTTGCTGATATTCCCAATTTTCGCAACCATGTCCGACCCCAAAAATTGCACAGGAATCCCACATTGTTCCACGGCTTATTATGCCCACTGGAAACTATCTGTTAGTAGCTGCGCTCCAAACAACAGCGTGGAACACAGTTTGGCTATTTATGTACCAGCTTCGGTCATGTTGGCCTGTATTACAATCATCAGTAACGGTATATTGCTCTACGTCTTTTGTCGTAATCCCCGATTGTATTTAAAGCGATCGTATTGGTTCATGGCATCGTTAGCAATAGCAGACTTTCTGATCGGTATCTGTATTCTACCGTTTCTCGGAGTTTATAGCTATTACGATTACTGGCCCTTTCCCTCCTTTCTATGCGAACTGTGGTCTGCTTCAGACGTTTTCGCCTGTACGGCTTCTATTTTGAATATTTGCTTGATTGGGATTGATCGATATTGGGCGGTTCGCGGTCCCACAGCTTATGCCCATATGCGGCCGTTAAAATACGTCGCCAGCATGCTGATTGCAGTCTGGGTTTTGTCCGTAGCCGTAGCGGCACCCCCCGTGTTTGGCTGGACTGCAAATAGAGGGGGGGCCGGGTGCTGCAATTTGCGTCAAGATCCGGAATATGTGATATTCTCTACGGTTTTCTCCTTTTTCCTCCCAGTCACTGTGATACTGTTAGTCTATACACAAATCTTTGTGGTAACGCAAAAACGATCGAGAACGATTAGGCGTAAAATCAGCAGCCGACAACGTTCGCTCAGCGTTCAAGGAATGCCAAGTGAACCGACACCGATTCAAGGTTGGTTGAACAAAAAAGTAGCATTTGCGTTTTTTAATCTGATTGGTTAGTCGGTCAGGGTTAGCTTTGCTTTATCAAATCAGTGTAGAAAACCGAGGTGTATGAACAATTCTGATTACAATATACAATTTCAGGACCTTTAGTGAAAAGGTATTTTTGTCCGCGTCTGAGCGACGTAAAATGGACCCTGGTGTGAAAAATTTTCTATCGTGGAATCGTTTACTCATTAACGCGTAGGTTTTTAAGCTTGTCAACTGAAATTTGGTAATTTGTTTTCAGAAAGTTTCGCAAACGGCGTTCTTCGACGAACAAAGTCGACAGTTTCGCGTCGACACAAAAATCCTGACCAATCATTCCATGTGTCATCCTGTAAGCTCAGTTCCACGAATTCAGAGTCATTTTCTTTCCGAATTTCACCTAGAAAAGGACTCCCGCGTCGCTTTATGCGATCCAGCACGGCTACAACCACTTACGACGAGGGAGTGGGTGGTTCCCAGTTTTCTTTTAGTTCCGGCGCTCGTCCCTGCTCTGACGCCGGCACGGCTGGAACACCACACAGCGAAACGCGTCGAAACGCGTTTCGCAAGCAGCGTCAAATGGGACGCAATCAGAGTTGTCCTCGTCCGTATCGCAAGCAAAGTCACCCTCTAGCTCATTCCAAACCATCCATAACACTGACACCAGTGTCGTCGTTTGAAAGCTACGATCCGCCGAAACTGCATCGTCCGGTGAGTCGAATAGCGCTTTCGTTAGCGCCCCCCACAGCAGCGGCGTTGATACCGGAAAGCGAAAAGTCTAGTCCCGGAGACAAAGGGGGTGCCATAGCCGACGCTTTACGGATCACACAGTTTGTCTCCGTCAGCACCTGGCTTCTGGGAGCCGGCGACGATGATTCCTTGGCGGGCCATCCGGAATTGCTGAAAGACGACGTTTTCGACCCCCCGCCAAGTCCTATGCTTTCCGATTCGGCCCGATCAGGCCTTACCGGCGAAAACCATCTAGCGCTACAAGAGCGACTGTCCAAGCGATTGCATCGTTTAAAACATCGAGAAAGACAATCAGCCGTTCTACTAGGAACCATTGTATTCGCATTCATCGTTTGCTGGGCGCCATTTTTTATTTGCTACGTTGTACAAGCGCTATTTTTCTCCCTCAGCTATGATTTACTGAAAGCTGTAGCGTTCTTAGGTTACTGTAACAGTGCTCTAAACCCTCTAATGTATGGATTTATTAACGCAGACTGCCGCAGAGCTTATGGTGAAGTGTTCTGCACTAAAAAAAGGAAACTTTCTATCAGCTTGGGTCGAAACCAAAGCAGTTTGGCACGAGTTCATAGGGTTGGCAGCAATGTTGATATATAACGATACCTTTTAAGTAATATTGAACGTAAAATAATATCGCTGCATGATCATTAATCATTATTGAAAAATAAATTTATAAAAAAGTGTGTACTTTCATACTGTAACTGTACATAATGATGACACAGTCATTTAAATATGCAAACGAAAATAGTGACCGGTTGAAATATCCATTTATAGTGACTCGTTTATCCTTTTAGTAGTACTTTTAGAGTAATCGGTTGCACTATCCTTGGTTTCTGATTCTTAACGTGTACATACTGCATAAACTATAATTAACTATAACGCTATAACTATTAAGTAACCGCGGATATCGCTGACTGCTAACCAGTAGTGAACTTTTGTGCTATTTGGACTGATTTGTTTTTATTTTACTACTAGGTAATAAAATCAACAACAGTTTGAATAGGACACCTTTACTGGTCCACAGAGACACCTACGTATTACGCAGATATTTTACCACAAATAATGCCTGCAATGATTGAGGTTTATCATTGTAAGTTTAAAGTTTCATTTCAATTGATGACTGCATAAATTTTACGAGTATTTTAGATAAACGTCAATCGGACGGCACACATGCATAAACAATTAAAACAATTTCTCATACTATAATGCTATAAAAATATGACAATAACACGGAACCCATTAAAAGGAATCGAGCAACAGAGTGAGATCGAAATCTAACGGTTTGGTCAAAAAACGGACGACAATATGTCCTAAAATTTTTTAAAATTGTCACTGCACTTTAGCGTTTTTTTGACTATTCATGATATAGGCATATCACTGTAATTATAGCTAATATAGATTAGTATTCCTACAAGCTGATGACGGCATCAATATTTTTCCAAAGTTTTTCTGCCATAACATTTTTCACAATTTGCTTTCTGTTCTAGTTACTTAAGGGGGTAGTGTCGCGAAAGCAGTCGATTTTGCGCAACTGTAAAACATTTTTAGAAAAAGATAAGACATAGTTCTTTATATATTTTAAAAATATATGTTGAGGCAAGTACTTTCGCCAAGTTTCATCAAAATTGATGCAGTATACTGTTTGCAGTGAGGTCGCAAAGTCGGAAAAATGACGTTTTAAAAACCTATTCACATTCGATTTTTTCGTCACAATTATCAACTTATTTGTTTAGTTTGTTTACATAAACTAAAAGGACATATGTTGTAGTTTGTGCACACAAAATTTAGTGCAAATTACTTGAGTGGTTGCGGAGTAATACCTGTTTGAACTGTGAAACTGTGCGTAAACAGTGAAGTACTCACAGCAATAATGATAAATTGTGAAAAATTTAGACGCTTATTTTAAAATCAAAAGAAAAACGAACCTTCATTTTTCTTTTTTCTTATTTGTGGCAAAAAACTGTGCGTCGACACGTTATGTGTGCTTCACAAGCTGGCCAATCTGATATCTGGCTGAATTAGTTGAATTATCATGTCCTTATTGTGTAATGTCTGGCTTACAATCGGTGATTGGTTCAAGATATTAATAGATATTGGTAGTCTACTGTCTGGCAGTACTTATTTAACACAGTATAACAGTATAGCATTGGACTAGTTTCTCAGTGAACGTACAAACAAGTTCAAAGCAAAAAGATCTCTTTTTGCAACCTATGAGCAAAACTGCTGTCGCGACACTACCCCCTTAAAATGCAAAAATGTTTGTAGCAGTGCAAGCATAACTAATTTTAGTGAAAACAAGTTCTTTTCAAGACTGTATGTTTAAAACTTTGCGTTGCAAAAGTTAGAACAGAAAAAAGAGTCGGAGCGCCACATATCAACATCAAGGTATATATTCATAAACAATTGTCAATCATTTACAACAACGTAAACAAACAAGAACAAACAATTTAGACTATAAAACAATAAGTACGTCAAGTAATGCTTATTGTTTAAGTATAGATTACTTATGGTACAGTATGTAGTACAAAGCATAGACGAGTAAATAAGCTACGTTATAGTCAAGTCAAGCCTATAAATGGAAGGCAACAACCCTTTTGTGATCAAGTTTGGAACAACCTTTTTCTTCCAAAAACGTAGAACCTATCAGAATTGTTTATAGGTATGCTTAGCGGTTGCTCAACATGACATGACTCAAGCTAACACAATAAAATGTTAGTTTTTGGTACAGCAGCCAATTTCCATTTAAAGAACCTTTCGTTTAAAATCCATAAGTACTAATGCTTAACTGGTAAT
>JASANF010016800.1:0-92768 GCA_030248245.1 Trissonchulus sp. WLG1_4
TTATAGAATAAAAGATACCTAAATACCTGCAGAAAATTTCAAGGGAAGGTTGAGCCAAAATTTTTTAGCAGTGTTAGTCTTTGTGCAAGAAGTATCACAGATACTTAATCGAAACCTGTCAGGATATTGTTTCAGCATCTAGCCGCGTACAGAAAAATGGAGTTTCCTGATTTGGGCGCCCAGTGTGAAGCAGCGACCTGCCAAGCTTTAGGTGAACTGACTGACAATCTTGATATATATGATACGCAGCAGGGATTTTTTGTGGAAAGTAGGGTGTATTTACACATCGGCCGCCTAATTTACACAACAAAAAATAAAAGTACACAGTGATTTACACAGCCCCATTTCCCCCAAAAAGCTGATAAAACCCCGTATTTTGGTAGGAAAATTACCAAAAATCCCGAAGTGGCAATTGCGGCCTGTGACCACTGTGTGCTAACAAAATTGAGTTTTATTTTTCACCCAAAAACAAAAAATCTTCAGTTTCTGAATGCTTCTGCTGTTAAATGGTTTTCTTTTAGCATTCTTTTATGCACTCGAAAGTGAATATTCAGTCATGTTGATGTTGTTTGTGCTTGTGATTTGTTGTATTACTTCAACCGACTTTGAAAGCCAAAGGGCAACTTTTCCACTCGAAATAGAAGAAATGTGTGGGATCTGACTGATAAAACAAGGGAAAGCAGATTTTATATAAACTTTGCTATTCAGTATGGGCATTTCTATCGAATTTATGCAAATTTACCTAAATTTTGGTCGAAATTTTCAAAAATCGCTAATATGTACGCCAAAACGAAGTATTTTGGTCACATTTTTTTAAAATATCGTTAATATTTCGGTAGACTCTAGTCTCATTTTTCATCTTTTACTGTTGTAGTTGTTGTTGTAGTCTCAAAGTCAGAATATAGGTTTTTAAGTGCAAAAACGATCAATTTGTACCTGAAACATACACACTTTCAAAAATTTACACAACATGCCCTTAATTTACACATCAAATTTTTAATTTACACAACATTTACACAGTGCCGATTTTTGATGAACGAAGCATCTGGCGTGTTCCTAAGCGGAAAAGTCCGTTCATCCCTTTGTCTAAGCTCTGCGAAAATATGATTCGACTAGACGTTAAAAGCCGTAAGTTTTTTTATTTGCTTCAAAGGTTTGTATGTTTCTAGTCTCTTTATTTATATTTTGTGTTTTAGATTTCCTTCCGTTCACCTGCACTTTCTGCAGCAAAACATTTTGGTAAACATATCGTTGTTTATGTAGATGAGAAGTAAAGGTCATTGAGGTCGAATCATATTAACAGCCGTAAGTCCGTTTAGCCTCAAAATAATGAAAAAGTCATGCCACCCTTGGTCATATTTTTGTACGAAATTTCGGCGAGTGGCGACTTAACGGAAATATGAATGAACCGTAACCCCCGCGTACTTATCATTTATTACCTTAACTAAATAGGCGAATGACACATGATTTTTTACAAGTGCTAAAAGGACTACTCAAGTCCCCGCAACAAAATATAGTCGACTCTGTCCCTATTTTATTAGCCTTGTGCCAATTGTTCCCTGATTGAGTCTGAACTTAATATATAATATTTCAGCGGGAAGCACAAAAGTCCCACTTCCCACGACTGTGAGAATATTCCCTGGAACGAGGTAGACACCCTGGCGCCTCGCCCAGAGACTGACCCCGCCCTGTTGTTCGAGTGTCTCCACTGTCGCGCGCACACCAGTCGGGCCTTTGCGGCGGACTGCTCGCTGTGTCGGCGACTTTTTTGTTTGAAGTACAATAGCTGAACGTTGTATATTATGTAGGGGGAAAGGGTCCGTGGTGCTGTTATTTAACTAGAATTCTAGTTAATAGTTAAATTATTTAACTAGCCAAAATTTACTAGTGAATAGCTAATAGTTAAGTTAAATAGGAAATGGCTTGCTAAATAACATTAGTCCGGGAAGAGTCCCGAAAAGCAAAAGTGGATATAAATGGCACTAGTTTTGAAATTTTTGAAAATTTGAAATAAAATTCAGTTCAATTCAGGAAGAGTGCCTCACATATTTGTGAGCCCGTTAAGTGTATCCTTGCACCTTGCAGCGCAATTCTATTGTATTAGGAACATAGAAATAAAAACTAATCGTAAACTCGATTATGTACGTTTGCAGGAAGCTGATAACGTTTTTATACTACAATATTGAATTATCGGATCAAAACTTTTTTGGGATTAGCTTTACGTTTCTGCTTTTTTTGTAAAGTTTCTCGTTTCGTTTCAGACATCGTTATCCAGACGATCATAATTGCACAAGCATTGCTACTAGCTCTGGAGATAGCTCGAAAGACGCTTCACAACAAAGAAAGAATGGTAACCATACAGTACTTTGCGTAAAAAAGTTACCCGCTCGTCGGCGTACGACGAGCTTCATCCTTCGCGAAAAGTGACAAAGCTTCGCGAAAAGTGACGAACGGTGGCCGGAAAATGACGAACAAAAAATTTTCAGATTTTCACTTTTTATATTGAAAATGTGCTTGGGAGCACTTTTTAAGAAAAATTTTTGTTCATCACTTTCCGGCCAACCTTGGTCACCTTTCGCGACGGATGAAGCTAGTCGTACGCCGACGAACAGGGAACTTTTTTGCACAGTACTGTACATGTTCTTGGGGGGGGGGATTAAGAGGGATTGTTCCCCTCAAACCTCACCTCCCTTACCCCCCCCCCCGGAAAGTTCCGCTCCCCTCCCCCCCCCAGATCTAACCCTCTTTTATGCGCAAAATTTCATACAGGTTTTACAATCGTGTGCTTGGAGCGATTGTCTGGGGTCAGGCAAATTAAAGTAACTGGATTAGATTGACCACGTTGCTTTCATAACTTTCCATCATATTAACCAAAATTTTGAAAATTGTCAGAGCTATATATACATGTATGAAGGGTGGATGGGGGACCCCCCAAATCGCTGGGCCGGCGGGAGGGTCCCAAAAATTGGCCGGAGAGCCACCCAAAATTTTAACCCAGTTACATGCTGGTCCGGGCAGTTACCTCTGATTCTTTGTATTACGAGCTAATGTCGCCTCTTACCACGTTGTAAGTTATATATACCACGTGTTGCTTTACAATATACAACTACCGTGACGAATTTTCGCAACACTGAGCTTCTTGCATTTTCTAGTGACACATAAATTTGTCCAAAACATCAAAATTGAGTGGCGCCTGAGGCTTAGCGCGTGCAAGCCCTGTCGGACTTCAGTAGTGTAATGTATTTTCGTAAAGAATCTGCCCAAAGCGGTACCCTTGTTTTTAGAGTTGTGGCCGAACCTTTTAGCATTCGTTTATCAAATTTCATGGCGCTATTTTGAATATATTACATACGTGGTGATAGGTATTAGTAGTTGATGTGAGTAAACTAATTTATGAGTTAAAATACTTCTCTCACCCTTGTTCTAACCATGACGCAAACCCAAGCTATCACATACGTTGGTTTTAGTCATTGTTTTTGATTACCATTTCATCCTTACCTTTGCCATTGGGCAATGACAACCTAACTTATGCACTAGTACTGTTTTATTTAGCTAGAATTGTGTTGTCAAACTATTTAACTAGCCAAATTTATTTGGCCCATTATGAGCGCGTGATTGTTTCAGCCAGTTTTGTGGCCAGCAAGCCAGCCAGGAGCAAAGCCATGGCGGCCAAGCTGGTGGTGATGCGGATGAAGGGGAAGGCAGTGGGGGAGACGGGCGTGGGCGAGGACAGTCGGGTGTTCCTCTGCGTCCGTCTGCCCAAGGGTCACCTCTGGCGCGGGGACACTGAGGCCTGTGTGTATGTGGACAAGGTATGGATGAAGGGGAAGGCAGTGGGGGAGACGGGCGTGGGCGAGGACAGTCGGGTGTTCCTCTGCGTCCGTCTGCCCAAGGGTCACCTCTGGCGCGGGGACACTGAGGCCTGTGTGTATGTGGACAAGGTACCAACCAGTCACTCTACTAAGGCATGCGGATGAAGGGGAAGGCAGTGGGGGAGACGTGCTTTATGGTCGCACTTATGTATGTCACGTGTCACAAGCATGCAAATGAAACTAATTTGTTGTGTAAAATACTCTGGAGTAGATAACATATGCCTTAAGTCTGGACAAAGAACACAGAGAAAACGAGTAGCGTGGTTTTAGCAGTACTCTCTCCACTCATATTCTCATAATGACTGAAATGACTGTTGTTTGAAAATGAAATCATGTTTTGTTTTCTCTCAGTGGTTATCATTTTTGTGGTTAGATTTTATTTTTGTCATTTTTTATTTTCAGATTTGGTCAGTGGGTCGTTGTGTGGACAGCATTGCAAAAGTGCTGAACTTGCCAAATCAAAATAACATAACCAGTGCTCAAGTAAGTCTCGTTTTTTGAGCAGACCTTGTTCGTCACTCATATTGAAGGCGATGGTAGTTAATGAAACCTGTCCTTTTAATGCAACGTAATTTGCATATATGTTGATTAAAGTAAAAAATGGCGACCAAGTTCAGTTGATTTGAAGTAGTATTTGGTCGGTTTTAAAATCTGTTTTCAATAGACATTGATATTCAATCGTTTCAGACAGAGTCTAAAATAAAATACTTTCCCGTGAATACTGACTGTTGCTATCATAAGCCATACTTTTTGTTTATTGTTTTTTATTACTATTGGCTCGTTGTTTATCAGTTTTTCCAACTAAACTCACGGACGTCTGTAAGTATGAATGGACCCTTAACCTCAGGACAGCCCTGGTATGGTTGTTTAGAAACTGGTGATGTCGGATGTAGACAATACGACGTTGGAAATGAGCGCCAGTGTGGAAAAGTTGATTGAGGCCGGGGTCATTCAGAGTGGACAACAAGTGACGCTGAACTATGTTTAGTGCATTATGTGAGGAGGTCTGGGAGGGGTTGTTTCTTTAATATACATGTAAACCTGGCATAGATTTTGGCGGTTTGTTCCTTTTTTACTTTGTTTTGTAATTTGCGGTCAGGGGCCGGTCGCTCAATTTTCCAAGTCTTACAATTGTAACAATAATTGCAAGTGCACAATCAGGTGATTTGCTACAAATTCGTAGTATAAATTCATTACCAATTGCCTGATTTTTCACTTACAATTGTTGCAGTTGTAAGACTTATAGACTTGAGCAACATGCCCCAGAAGATAATTTTGCAAAACTTTAATCCACCCCAGGTCAAATATGGTGGAATCTTAGGGCCTATTCTTTTACCGGATTAAACGGACTGGACTTATTTTAGTCCGAGGTTTTGGAATGACAAATCGGACAAAACGTGTTAACATAAGTTAGCGGCTTAATTTTAGTCTGACCCCATTCCAAAACTACCACTGGACTAAACGGACTTATCATGCACGCTTAACATTAGCGTGCCTAGTTAAGTCCGTTTAGTCCGATTAAAAAGCAGGACGCTGTAAGTTAAGTCGTTTAATCCAGAGGTTTTGGAATGGTATTTTTAAACTTAATTTTTAAACCGTTTAGTCCAATTATAATTAACCCTTTAATCCGGCAAAGGAATAGGCCCTTAGAGATGAGCTCACGGTGACCTTACCCCAGACTTTCTTACTGTGTGGACTGAAGTCTGACCAGAATTTTTGCCCACCGAGACAAAACAGGTGGCGTGATTACTCGTTGTACTCGTGATGGCTGAAATTTGTTCTGTTCATATTGAAATGGCATGTTTTGTTTTGTTTCAGTGCTCAACATTTTTTGGTCACACTTTAGTAACTGATATTTTGCTGATGCTATTAATAAATTGTTAACACGAGTCTTGTCTTGGTGACAGTTGCATAATTGAATAAGATAATATGGGCCCAACTGTGTAAAGAATTTCAACGGCCATTGAAACATCAGCCGCCGTTTAGCTCAATGGAGTTTTCTTTATAAAATCACAGTTGAAATTCACAATTTTCTGGCCATTTGCCGCTAAGATCACACCATTTCACTATTTTTAAAATGCAGCGTCAACGGCCGTAGAATCTTTATACAGTTTGGCCATGGTTGGTTTGGAAAGTCATATAGTTTTGGCGACAGCGGTGTATGTAAGGTCCGATTCACTATTGTCCCTAACCCTAGGACACAAGGACAGAAATAAGGACAAATTTTGATCAGCTGTTGTCGCTGATTAGCATTGTTTCGAGCAGTGATTTTGCATACGACCTTATATGCATAATTAGATCGTAACAGTCGTGCAATGATTCAGGGAGTGATCCGTTTCCGATTTACTGTTAAGCCCGGTTCATACTCGTCCTTGTCCCCATCGTTTTGTCCTGTAGCTATTACAAAAAACTGCCTGGCTAAATAAGCCAGCTTTTTATATGAAGAAGGATCCCGGTGTCCTTCCTTAGGGACGAGTATGAACCGGGCTTTACGTATAATTAGCGTATTACCCTACTCTTGCTATTACGTATGCTGATTGACAGTTAGTTAAGAAGCAGTAGTAGCAGCAAAGCAGAACCCTTGTTTGCCTTGTCAACAGTGTCTTGTGTCTGCCTAACAATGCTATCAGCTGGGTCGTGTGCCTTCGGACCTGATAAGCCAGGCAAACACTGCACTCAGCTCTTAGCAAATAGCGATTAAGCCGACAGCAAATAGCTATTATTCAATGATTGCCACTTTAGTAGCGCTACCTGCACGTGCCAGAGAAATTAGGTATGTTTGCTGATAACACATTAATTTACTGAACACCTTGTCTGGAATTTGGCTAAAAAAATCCGGGATTTTTGAAGAATTTGTGCAAATTTTTCAGCCACGAAATCACCTACGCAAAAACTTATCAAAATTGTTGTGGACGTTTTAGGACGTGGACTTTGACATTATAGCCTACGGTAGATTGATTGTAAGGTTTATAAGATTGCGGATAAATCTCAGGCTTAAATCAACATGATTTTGAGATTACGGTATATTAATCTGAGGCTGGTATTTAGAAGATCAGTGTACACGGATCTTAGGGTTAACGTGATGCACCTATTATGGTAGACTGTGAATTGTTTCTTTGGTAGATTGAAGTAATTGTTTTTTAAGATATACAAACGGGGTTGGGAATTATTTTCCTTGGCTAGTCACTAGACAATGGATCTTCTTTTAATTTCCAAAAAGAGCCCTGATAACACGTAATAGCAAATTTAATGGTATTTAGCTAATGCTTTCAGGCCACCACACACTAATCTTGCAATTATTTGATAGAAGAAGTACGTAAGCACCTACTTACTTAGCAGGTATTACTAGTAGATTTTTTGTAAGTATGTATATTATTTTTTAGTTTTTCAAATTAGAAAGCAGTGAAACTGAAAATTTACTCATTTTCATGCTACGTGAACAACAAGTACAAGTAAAATACATACAGTTTACAGTTTAATGCCAAAGCGACTAGGTGAGCAATATTTCATGCAATTAATTCATTTAGTGTAAAGTTATTTGTAAACGAAAAATTTATTTAAAAATTAAAAAGCTTCAAACATCATTATTAGTAAAAGAAAAGAGCGAAACTAGGTAAACTAACGAAAGGTAAAAAAATCTGACCACTAGTTTTTTAGTGACACTGTCCAAAAAGTTTTTCTTTTTCTCAAAGTATTAGAATTAGTCGAGTACTGTATGTTTGTCAGTGGTTTTTTCTTACTAAAAAAACTAAAAACTAAAAAACTGTCGAAACTAAAAAAAGCAAGGCCCATATGGTCAGAATTGTAAACGATTCAAGATTTAGTTCGTTTGTCCGTAGGGAAAAGCATAAAAATAAAATGTTACATACCTACTTTTTTCAGTTGTTGACTGAAGCAATTGCAAAGTAACTAAAAGGTCAAAGATAATAAGCCACGCGAACTACAAAAATTCAGAAACTCTTTTGTACTAGGAAAAACTTTTAATGTTGCTCTAATATTAAAGTGGCATTATGTAGTTTGTGCTTTCTTTTGTCCGTTGCCGAAGAAAGCTTGCAATAATTGTAATAATAAGCTTGTAATTCTGAAAATACTGCTACAGGCTCAAACACACATATATCAAAATATTAATAAATATTAACAAAACAAAGACTTATTTATATACACTCTTCAGATCTGAGTCCAACTCAAACACAAGTAAAGTACAAGTACTACAAACATTGGCTGGCATTCACAAAAGGTGCTTATCTATGGAGAGAACTGAGTCTAAACGTTCTTTTTGAATAAAATTAGTCTAAAACAGGACTGCACGAAACCGGATTAACTGACGATTAGCTTAAACCGATTTATCTCTGGCTTAAGTTCTTAAATTGGTTTAATTGCGCTGCACCAATGAAGATTAGCACAGTTTAGTACGATTTAGTTGAAAATTGGGATTTATGTACCTGGGATTTAACTAAATCTATTTAAGTGGACTTAACCCCAGCTCAAACTTAATCCGATTTGGTGCAGCCCACCGAAAATTAAATTACCTAAACACCTTTTCTGAATTTCTTCTTAGGCACTGGTTGGAATAATTCGTTTGGCATTTTAAAATTATAAATTTTAGATTTAGGAGTCAGAATTGCGAATAAAGCTAATGCAGGTGAAAAATTTAGATTTTGCAATCAAAATCGGTACAGAAAAGTATTTGACCTCAATCTAGACAGCAAGTAGGTAGGTACATTGGTTAAAATACAAACAAAGCTATATAAAGAAGCAGGCTCCCAAAGGCCAAAGGGGGCAAGGTTCCTTTGCTGAGTGAAATGTCCGTAGATGTGTTTCACAATCTACATGTAGGTATGACGTAACTTTACTCCAGCGTCAGGTTCAGTGTGAATTGCCCTCTGTAGAATGCATTAATACCTGTTGCTCAATTTAGTTACGGCACTGAATTTCAAAATGTTGTTACTGTAACTGTTGGCCAAAAAAAGTCATAATTGCTGTGACTACTTTCGATTTCAGCAGTAAAAGGAAATGGTCCATTCAAAACAGATTTTGCAGACAAAAGTAGAGTAAATTGTTTGCAAAAAAAAGAAACAACCACTGGGGATCGAACCCTATAAAACCGACCTCTACAAAACTGTTGTTGACCATTATTTCATTGAAAATTGTAAAAAAGCCTTTCTTCAGAAAAAAACCGTCGGTTCCCATACTGACTTTACGTGTTAATCATATGGGCACAACAGCATGTAGCTGCTATTTTCACACTGCGCAGAGTTTGTTTCAAAACAATAGTTCCTTCTCTGGAAGGAACAAAAATAAGAAGGTTATATATATATATATATATATATATATATATATATATATATATATATATATATATATATGTATATATACTATATAAATAAACGAACAGAACAACTGCTTAACATAAACATACCCGCACAGAAAAGACGAACCAATAAAAACATGTCATGTACATATGTATGTAAATGAACTATGTAGATATAGAAATTGTCTTTAAAATTTGTTAGTTACATAGTTAGTTCACTTGCAGCCTTTAAGTAATATACATATATGCTTCGTCAATTATATCGCTACATTACGTCCAGAGGTTACTTTTTTTACGAAACGTAAAAGCATTTATGTAGCTTATCATTAGTAGTAATGTCATAATTAGCAAAGTAATATTTATCAAATTAACACAAAAAGTCATAGGTGAACTACCTAAACAGTCTTCTGGGTGTAGTAGACAACTACTTACACACATACATACTAAAGAGTATAATACGATAATATTCCATTTACAAATAAAACAAATATATAGCAGCAAAATTCACCGATAGTATAGTGTAATATACAGAATAAAAAAAACTTAAATTTAAAGCCTAGTTCATACAAGTTTCGAGAAACTTGCGTTCTTGGATCCGTTCTTGAAGTTTCTACTTTACAACTAATGCTTGGTTCTTACTAGGCAGGAGTACCTACTGTAAGAAAGCCTTGCATGAAGTGTCAGAAATAAGGGACCATTTTGACTGCAGAAATAAGAAATTGTAAATAAAAAAAGCGACATGTATGCCTAAGATTTGTTACCGATTACACACAGCTCATACGTAATTCTGAATCCGGCCCCTGATCAGATTTAAATTTCCTGCTTAAAAAGTTCGTATGAACTAGGCTGGAAGATTTAATCGGTCAAGGCAGGACTGCATTTGAGCCGGGGCATGGTTTCACAGAAATCTAAAATCAGTAATTGAAATAGTAGTAACAAAAGTCTATAATAAGAAGAGTATGACACGATTGCAGTCGCTTAGCTTGGCGTCCGCAGACATGCTGCCGCGATTATCGGCTAAATTGGGCAGTTATATCTAGGACGATAACCCCGCAACTGTGGCCTAATTTGGGGGATAGTGATCGCAGCATATCCACAGCGTCTAAACCGCAAACGTGTGCAGTGGCATACTTTTCTTATTATGTGCTCTTGGTGGTAAATGATTAAGAAATGCTAAGTAATACATACTTCTGCCAGTTTTATATACGTATATATGTATGTACGTTTAGCCGGCACATACCAAAAACAAGAAATCATTGCCCTTGTACCACATAAAAGTTTACCGAAACGTTTCTTTGTGAAGGCAGTTGCAAACGGTCGCGATGGTTTTACAACCAATGACTTTTTTGTGCAATCCACCCAAAAACAAGTCGTAATGGATTGTAAAAGACTAATTGGAGTTTAATCAAGACAAGGCTCCACAAAACGCCTCTCCAATTTAGCCAGTCTCACATTAGCTAACAAAGGTGTGGTTAGAATCGAGTTTAGACTTCAAAATTTAACTTTAAACAATTTCAGCAAATTTATTGACGAATTCACGATAAGTTTGATCAGACTGGTCAGGTTTGGTTTAGCTTTAATTTCAAATTTCAGCATTCTTTATTCTACCTACCTTACGCATACGCAGTGTTCTTAATAATAGAAATGTAAATTTAATCCGCTAATACCAATTTCGAAAAGATCCAGACTGGTATTTCCAAAAGGCGTTTTTACTTTAGACTCGGTCTGAAATGTTTTTTTCGAATGAAATAGAAGACAATAGTTAAAATTTCCAGTTGTAGGTATTTCATGCGATCAGGTAGTCGACAAAGACCGAGTCTAAGTTAAACAAGCTTTGTGAATCCCACCCCAACCCTGCACCTGGCACTTACGTTGTGCAACAAAGTATCACAGTTGTGTCTCGTTGGTGTTGAGATCGTACAAGGCACAGATTGAGTTGGATATGGTCTGGTTGACCAGGGCTATTTCCCACTCTTTCGGGGCCGGAGGGGGTTGGGAGTCCCCCCTCGCTCCCACGCTGCACAAGTATTGGTCCAGTTCCCCTTTGTCGATTTTCACAATGTCCTCAATATCAAGATTGCTCGATTTCTGGGTCGGCAAGGGGGGTCCGGGGTAGTTTGGGTAGATAGGGGGTTTAGGGGGTGCCGTCGCGTTTCTGCTGCATACTATCCGCTCAGGGGGGGAGCTATTGGCACTGGAGTAGCCTGAATCGAAGCTGCAGGCGGGGTACCGGTCCGCAGACACCCCTGGACCCCCACTATATGACGCCTCGAATTTATAGGGGGCCAGAGCAACCAAGGGGGGGTAAGGGGCGAACATTTCTGGAGAAGCAGTCATAGCTACACCCGTGGGAAAATACTTAGCCGCCGATTGTGGGGTGCCTTGTGAATAGCAGCCGTACATAGTGTTGCCATTGGGACTGAGAAGGGGGGACGGTGTCACTGGCGAATGGTCCGTGTCATCTCCCGTGGGACTGGAACCCCCCTCGTCAGGAAGTGAAATGACTAAACTGGTTGCGTCCTCGTGCTTAGTCCGTTTCTTGCGTTTGGGCCGGTATTTATAATCCGGATAATCCTGTTGATGTTTTTTTCGAATCATCTCCGCTTTTTCGATGAATGGTTGCCGTTGTTGCGGGGTCATGCGCTTCCAATCTTGACCTAAAATAAAAAAAATAATTAAATACTGGCTCAGTTCTGTAGATTTCGGTTCGTAGCCAGAACACTGTATTGGTTTGCGCATTATCCCTGACTGGCCACAAATACCAACTTTTTTATACAATATAGGACCTACCTACTTACTACATACGTAACAAGCTCGATTCTTTTGCTAAAAAGCAAGGTTTAGTTCTTGAATTCTTTATTATTTTTTAAATTAGGTATACCAATAAAAATTGTACTTTTCAATAAATGTTATGAAATGGGGCCGATATCAGTGAAGCCCTTGTCCCGGCCCGATAGCTAAAAGGAGCAATGGGGCTTGTCAACTAACGGAGCTCGCTTTCCGCTCCGACTCACATGTGATCAGCTATGATCCAGTTTTTGCACGATTAAAGTTGGAGCCTAATTCATGAGAAATTAGACAAACCCTTCTGTCTAAGCTGCGCAATGGGGGACAGAAAATTGCCCTTGGCCTGTCCCTATGTTCTTAAGGACAAGTATGAACCGGGCGAAAGCCAACACTCAGTGGAGTGCGGCAAAAACATTGTAGCTGTTCTTGTTAATTTACTCCACTTAATCCGTTGTATTAGTGGATGTATTAAAGTCTGACAAAGAAAAGTATATATGTGTGATGTGATTTCGAAAATTTTGACTATCAAGAGTACAGCCAGTAGTCGCAGAAGTCATGGCCACTAAAATAAGTAAGTGGCGCATCCATGCTACAACCCTTACTTGTCAGACTTTAATAAAAATGAAACATACCCAATATTTTGCTCAGGTCAGCATTATGCATTCCTGGATTTTCCGAGGCCAGCTGTTTTCGTCTATCACGTGACCAAACCATGAAGGCGTTCATTGGTCGGCGGACGCGTTCCTTGGGAGAGGGGGCACCCGCGGACTTATGGGGGGCCGTGCCCCATCCCGGGGGACCCCCTCCCTGCTCCGAATACCAGGGTTCTGGCTTAGGCTCAGGGGTCTGGTTCTGCCAGTTGAATATGACCGGCGAATTTGCAGGCAGGCAAGTTTGATAATAAGGTCCCGCCATTTATTTATAGTTGGCGATAGGCGTTGATTATCGAGTGATCACAATAGAACAAAGGAATTGACCAGACTAAACGATTAGTTATTATTATTACAAGTCAGCATACGGTAGGCATAAATAAGGCCAGACCGCCATAGATAGACGCGTTGGGGTTTTTCGCAATCACGGTTTGTGCTGTGGCACGCGCTAGAACCAAAACTACAGTAAGACTTTGTAGATAACTTGCGTCACTGTGAATAAAAAACACGAATCATAGCATAATAAAAAGAATCTGATTTTAAATTTTTTATTTAAACCAATATATACTTGCATATGATTCAGAGCCGATTGTTGTACTTTTTTTACAGTTTCGCAAAAGTTACAAAAAAACACGGAGCAGTAGATTTTCAGAAGCTAGCTACCCCCGTAAAATCAGGTAGCACAACTAATACCGTTTTTAGCAATCAGTGATTCTGTGTTTAACTTTTATCGCAAAAGGCGGTGCTAAAGTTTTGCACTACAGTAAGAACTAGGGCACGTGGCTTAATGGTAAACATGCAATATGCTAATATGGACATGTTATGCTAACAACTTTTTTGCTGAATTACTAACCAAAATATTATGTGCCTCTGAAAAACGAACTACTGCTGAAAAAAGATTCAGTCGAAAAGATGCAGAATAGTATGTTTCCTTACTGTTACCGAAAGGGATATCATGATTAAATGTCACGGCGTAAACAACGTAGGTAGCCACTGCGGCCGAGATTCACAAAACGCGTTTAAGTAAACCTAGTTTGAGTCGAACACGTTATTGCATGAAATACGCATAGAATTTCTCATTACGTTATTTCATTGGAAAAGAACGTAGCTATAGTCTTCGATTCACAAAAGGTCTTTCACTGAAACATAGTTTGAGTTAATCGTGCACCGAAATGGTTCATTTCAACGTTTCAAACTGATTCCAAAGTTAACCACTTCTGTGAATCTCGCCGTCAAACTGTAAATTTGGTTGTAACCCTACAGTCCCTACAGTATGACTTCCGGCGTCTTGTTTGTCTATATATATTTATTTGTCTTGTAGGTAAGGACTTTTGGGAACCCGCCCAGTCCACGGTTGATAAATATGGTCAAACTTGTATCTACCACTGATTAGTCTAAATTTGTTTGCGCGGAAACAAACAAGCTGTGTATTTTGTCCGCAGGTCACTGACAGCATGTGGATGGGTGGGGGGGGGGTTGGCTTCGACCCCTGGAGGAGGCGGGTTATGGCTCGATTCATACTTGCGGCCGTATGTCCACTCAGCCTAAAAACTGATCACTAATCGCGGCGCAAACGGATCTAATACGCTGTTAGGGGCCTGATTATTCATTCATTTGGTCGGTTGAACGGTCATACGGCTGTAAATTGAATCAAACATAGGAATAGGAACCACCCAACCACCCCGCGATGCGGTAGTCCAACATCAACCGATAAACTGTTTAGAGTTTTACAACTTGTCCCTCAATTTCGAATTAGTTTTGACCATCAAAAAGGTGTTAAACTGGGATTCCTAACCCTTTGCTGCATGAAATTTCAAAAATGCACTAAATCCAGTCATTGGCTGGGTTTTGATCCGTCACCACAGACAGAGCCTGCGTCACAGGGGCAGCTTTGTGCTTGTGGCAGGACTGTCACTCCTAGCCACGCCCATCCTCGTGAAGTCACCAATTCTGTGAAACATAAAGCCGACAGGTTTCACTAGTGTAAGATAGTGCAGAATTTTTACGCTTCGGGAAAGGGTTAATCAGAAATTAGGTGTAATATTGTCGTTTGTCTGTACCAAAGGATATTTACGGTCGATTTATCTACCGTCCTTGTTTGATTTTGCACTTGAAACTTATGTCGACATAGACAAATCCGAAACCGAAAATATTGACAATTTTAGTCGGAATTTGAATACCTATATTTCAGTCTACAAAAGGTGACCAAAGTGTGTGATTCCTAATCCTTGACTAATTTTTGTTCCCTTCAAACTGCCAAAATACCTTCAACAAGTAGTGTATCTTACATGAATAATAACAGTGCTAAATCCCGATTTTTACTAGACAAGAATAATGCAAAATAAGGGCGAAAATAATTAAACAGTGCCAGTTAGTCGATATTAAAAGCTTATTTTGACTCACTAATTTCTTATCGGTGCCTAGTGGAAACCGGGCCTTCATATTATTGAAATAAAAAACAGACAGTATTACTGTATTTTGCAGCTAAAAAATTAATGACCAACAGTCCTGAGAAATAGCTGAACATTAATCATACCGCAAAATTGTAGCCGCAACAATAACCAAAACTTTTTACCAATTTCAGGCCAGAATTTTGTAAATGACCTTAAAATTACAGTTACTGAAAAACCAGCATCTAATAGGTTGTAAATTCTGCCGGAGTGAGAATTGGTATTAGCTATGTCGGTGTATTTTGAAACCGTTTTTGTAAAGTAGGTATAGAGATACCGACAATCATTTTGGCAACTCAGGCCACGTTATGTGTTGCCAAACTTAAAAAACCTTGGCTAACTTAGCTAACACTAACATTTTTGTAGCTTTAACAAATGCTGATAGTCACTAAAACCGTAGCTAATATAGTTACTGTACTTTCGGGTTATCCCATTTACTAACTGTACAATTTAGTTACCAATAGACTGCTTTTATCCTAATTAGATTTCAGTAACATATACCTAACTTGAACTGTAACTGTAAGTAAGCTACTCAGTTTTGAACACAAAACTTTTGCACCATCATGCCACTCAGTTTTCATTACAAATGCAACTAAACTTGAACGACTAACTATGCAATTCGTAAATACTGGTACTGAAATCTACTGACTTCTGCTTATTTATAATTTTTAATTTAGCTATCGGTAAGTGTTTGATGGCATATTTATGATATTTTTTGTAGATCACGGCTGAAATTGGGACAAGTGGTCAGTTGTATATCATAACTTGAGTCGGATTTTTGCTGCAAATCTTCAGTCTAAAATTACTATAGTCTAATCCGGTAACAGAATTAACCCACTGTTTTAGGGGGAACCTGACCTTTACTCAGTTTAACACAAAGTAAAATATCACGTTTATGTAGTATACTATGTCCCACAGATGGGGATCGAAAAAAACTACCCCAAAAACGGGTTTTTCCGTTTCTTTTTATACATTTCCTAAGGGTATGAACATAGAGGTTTACAATAAAACTCTTCCTTATTCTAGTTAACCGACCAGAACGACGCTGTGGCCTAAATAGTGACCATCCTCCCCCACCCTCTTTTTAACGTCTTGATTCCTTGGACGTGGGGTCTCAAAGTAGCTTTATCCACAAAAAACACAAAACAAAAAACCCCGAAACCCAAAAAAAAAAACCCACACCCCCACACAACACAACACCCCCTCGTTTCATTCAGCACACTGCCAGCTCACCGGTTTGAGTTTTTCGAGCTTGAAACAAAAACGCTTCCCTTGTTTGAGAAAGATCCCCCTGGAATCAAGACGTTAAAGCGCTATTTCAGCCGTAGTATTGTTTACTGGCTTTTTTGGCCGTTCAGCTAGAATAGGGAAGATTGTCATACTCTTACCTATTAGTTTGTACTTTGGTACTGTACCTATGTATGTATGTATATATGAGCTGAAACGAGCGCGGCCCTTAACTACTTGCAATCAAGTCTATGTGTGTGTTTTTATATAGTGATGTGGATCGGATCCCCTGATCGGATCGGATGGACGATCCGGGGGTCGGATCGGATCGGATCGCTAAATTTGCCGGATCGGATCGCTAAATTTGCCGGATCGGATCGCCGCATCGGATCGGCTTCAAAATTTCGGATCGGCGATCCGGATCGGTAGTATAAATTGTCTTGACCACAAAGTTTCCTACTTTGACAAAAATTTGACAATTTCAAAAACTTTTTTAGCAATCAATCAAACGCACAAGTATAACTACTACTCAAATTATCAAAATATTGGCTTCATAATAGCGGAAGCGTACAGTTCATGCATACATCAGTGGGGAAAATGTTTCCAATCATTGAAGTTGCGTGAAGACACATACTAAATAAATCTTGCAAAACTGTTTTCGTTAACATAAGGGTTGGGCATTATTCGTTACAGACAGAATCGACGCGGACAAAATTTTTGACCCGCGACCCAATCAAACTCGCGGTTTGACACTTGTGGCTAACCCACGATCCAACTCGCGCCGTCAAACTTGACCCACGACCAACTTGACCCACCATTTCAAGATACCGTACCTGATGATCGATCGTTTTTAGCTGATACCCCTGCACAATTTGCACAGTGTACAGCTGGACATTGTTCACATTGCTACCTACTTTAACCGCATGGTACCCAAATTTATGCACCCAGATTGGATTGAATATGTGAAAAAGTTTTCCGAATTCGCCTGTTTGACAAAATGCAGCGACCCGCGCAGCCTAATGTGGGTACCCAAGGGTTGACCTACGGCTCAAATTTTCCGGTCCAACTCAACCCAACCCGTTGTTATCCACGACCGGCGGTAGTGGCCCAAAATTTTCAAGAAAGTTCCATTTCCAATTACTCAAAGGTTTTGGTCGTGGGATTGTCTAATTAGCATTGCAAAAATGTCACCTTATCATCTATATGCAAAGTCATTAAATTTTTATAGCAATATACGCGTTATACATAAAAAGTTATAGTTAACAGTTAACAATATTTCTACATACAATGAGATTTTTTAGCTTTCATCGAGGTTACGCTATTTTAAATAGGATCGGATCGGCGGATCGGATCGGATCGGATCGGCCGATCCGGGCCTGGATCGGATCGGATCAGATTGAATCGGCAATCAAGCATCCGGATCGGATCGGCATTCGGCATCAAAACTTCGGACCGATCCGATCCACATCACTATAGTCTTATAGTTTACTACTTTAGACTTTCTTACGTGTCTTACTTAGACACGGGAAAGTCTTTCCTGAAATAAAATATTGTTGCTTCTAGGGAAGCGGGGTTATTAGGTAGAGTGTTTGTGACCGGCCGACCACCGGGTCATAATATTAACGGCCGGACGACAACATTCGATCGATCGACTAAATTAGGCCGGCATAACAGTGTGGCTAAGTTAAACGAAAATGATGTTGGGACCAATTCGTTTTTTCTAAAATTTCTACAGTGCCGGCTGGCCGGTGTGGAACTGGGGCGGGGCCGGTCACAAACACTAGGGGTAACCTATTTGTAGCAAAACTGTTTGGTGGGACAAGTTCCAAACTACCGGTTTACCGATTTCGGTTCTGGTTCCGAAAAAGCTTACAGTTCGATTCCGATTCCAGCTCGATCTGGTTTCAGTGGCATAAAACCAATTTATAATAAATCACTATAGGCCTTTTTCTAAAATGGACTTAACTGGTTTAAGGTGGCGCTCCGAATAACAACTTTGGGCAGTAACATGTTTCAGTTACGTTTTCAGGGTTGTTCGGGAATTAGCTTTTGTTTGATATACATAACGTGTAGTTTTGTTAAAATTATTTTTTTGACCTGAATTTCGATATGGCAAAATCTTCAAATCGATTTCCTGGAAATTTGTATATGGCTTTTGTAACTTTTTACAACGTTTTTCCGTAGCGAATCGGTGACTGCTACTTTTTAAAAAGTCGTTTGTGTAGGCAAACCTTTCTAAAAACATTTCAAATTACATTGAGCGACTGTGACAAAAATACACTATTTTTAAAGCTAACTTTTCGTTAGCTGCTTTTTGGCTTCTCTAACTTTTCTCAACGGTTATTTGTATTAAAAAATACGCTCTATTTTTTGACACTGTCGTTTGTATGGGCAAACCTCAGATTTTTCTGACGGCAATAGCCTTTTTTGATTCGTGATAGCTCTCCTCCACGTCGTTTTTTCATTGTGAAATTTGACTTAAAGTTAAAAGATAAGTAGACGCAGGTGTACCTTCTTCGAAAATGTTGATTTCTGGTTTTGGTAAAATTCTGCAGCGTTTTCAAGTTGACTAATTTTTGAAAAACTAGTGTATTTTGAACCAAAAAAATTGGATTAATAAGAAAAGATACACCTCGGCAACATAATTATCTACAGTTTAAGTTTTGAATCATAAAATTTGAAAAAAGTTTCGCTCAGTTATGCCGTTTGAAAAGTTGTGCTCATTTAGCAAAAATAGAAGTTTTCAATCGGTCCTAAAAAATTAGAACAAGGCAGCAGGAACGTGGAACTTACTCAAAAACCGAGCTTTGTAGATGGCTTTGATATTTTTAAACGAAAGTTATTCTAGCTAGAACCTACGTCGAATTATATGATAATAAAGTCATGGAAGTTATTCGGAGCGCCACCTTAAGGGTATAAGTGAAAATTTTAGGTTCTCCGATTCGCTTCAAATTTGCACACAATGTAGCCCCATGGAAGGCGCGTCGCAGATGTAACAAATTGGAACCAATGCATTTCCCAATTTTTTACTAGGGACGCCCAAAAATTCAATTTTACGTGTAAATCACAGGTGCAAAATAAGTTTTTTGTGCTCACAAAGCGTTCCTTTAGGTACTCGAAATTTTTGTTAATACTGACGAAGCTGATTTTTACATGATTCGATAGCCCAATGTCATATCTCAACCTCTATGATCCATTTTTTTGCCCATGGCCTGAGCAGTGACGCCAAATGTAAAATCACTCAATTTTGCGAGCCCAAAAAACGGCTTTTTTCACATTTCTCCCTCGATTTTAGAATTGAAAATACATATAAAAAATCCAGATCATACAATTTTGCGCATACCTACATGTGAGCTGCTACTACTATGCCAAATTTCAGCCTGATTGGCTTGATGTAGTTTGTGTTAGAACTGTCCAACTAAGGGATACTTTTAGGCTTTTTTGCGTACTTTTGCCTATGTAAATACACTGACAAACGCACTGAACCAAAAGTGCACCTTCAAGCTTAATTGTTCATATCTGAGGTTGGGGTGCCTTGGGGGAATAACATGTGAAAATAATCAAAATTGGAGAACTTTGATTTTTGACCTGGGTAGCCCTCCCCTTAAGTCCAGTATCCATTTATTCGTGGTTCAACTCCCCTTTGGGTCATTCTGATGATGATGCTGTCTTTTCTTCTGTAAGAATTCCCCCTTCTCTTTCTTGACAACTTTATCTTTTGGAAAATTTGTGAAGATGAAATAAAGCACCGTTGTAATGTTTCACTTTCAACAGCTTGTTGGTTATGTTTAGGGTGCCCTTTGGTGTGATGGCCATGTGTGCGACTTGATGGCCAGTGGGGTGAGCCGTGGGGATGGGAGCTCGAACTGGCCCCCCCTGCGACGGACCCACGAGGATGTGCTCGCCCAGAGGGGGTATCGCATCACAGGAGCGCTCGGGGAAGGATCCTATGCAAAGGTCTCCACTCACTTGTCAATACTTGTCCGTGTCCGCATACCTACATATTAAATTACCAAGAGTACATTATAGAATTATCCTATTATGTACGCTTGTTATTACTTGTGACCGAAAAAATGCAATACAGATATAACTATTGGTTTTCTTACATCTATAGAAGTTTGTTTTGAGTTACTTGTTTCCCGAACGTTTTAAACTTGTCCTCTCGGCTAGATTAGGGGGTGCAGTCCACCAACAATGTCCGAAAGCTTATTGCTGCTTTCATGTGTGTGATTGATATATACATATCAAATATTTCTTATTTCTGTAATAATATCCACTAGTAGGGGTCGATTCATACCCTACGGCAAAGGTTCACTCGGCAAAATTACGAAACAATCACGCCACAAGTAGTGTCTAAAAACGACTAGTGCGATCCCGGTCTCAGCATAGATTGTTTCTTTTATTTCAGGTAAAGAAAGCAAGCAGTGCGGTGCACAAGTCTCAAGTGGCCATCAAAATCATCGACCAAGGCAAAGCCCCCGCGGATTTTTTGAAAAAGTTCCTTCCGCGCGAACTGCAGATTCATCGCAAACTCAACCACCCCAATTGCATACGACTGCTGGAGCTGTTTCGTGTCGGACCCAAAGTCTATCTGGTCATGGAACTGGCTGGGCACGGGGACCTACTGGACTATATACGGCTCAGGGGCGCTATTTCCGAACAGCACGCAAGGTTGGTACCTAGACTACTAGGGTGAAAAAGTTAAACCATTTTCATTTAAGTTAAACTAAGGCTCGGGTGGTACCTATTTTAATTTAAGTTAGCCTAAGGTTAAAGTTACAGTTGACCCCTAGTTGTTTTAGTTTAAGTTAAGGTAAAGTTTAACTTTTGTTTATGCCCATGGTAGCGTTTGCTAAAAATTACTGGTAGGGATTCACGAAAGGTGTTTAGCTTTAGAGTCGGCGTATTACATTTTCTTGGTACGAAAGGTGTTAAGACTTAGGGACAAGGACAATATTCGGGCATTGGAGAAGCATTGACTGACTTGTTTCATCTTGGTAAATTTTGCATACAAACTGAGCTTCACCAGAAGTTTTTTTAACAAAATATGGCTTATTTGGCCGAGTAGTTAAGGGGGTAATTGCGTTTTTAGGTGTTTTTTTTAAAAGCCATAGCTCAGCGTTTACAGATTCAAATCACAAGCGGTCTTTTGCATTAGGTAGAACAATATCTTCCCTAAATGTATGCCATGCCTTGAAATTTAACCTGTGATTTTCTTTCCAGTATAAGCGACTAACGAAAGGTCCTTTCCAAAATATTACAATTTTTTACAAAAAGTTTGCGCCACAGCTCTGAATCATACGATTACCTGTTGGGGCTGAAAGTTGGTGAGGTTTTAGACATGTTTAAAATCCCCAGGCATGTCCCCCACTTTTTTAATAACTAGTCAATTTACTGAGAAAATAGCTGAAAAGCAAACGCACCGAAAATTTAAGATATTTTCTTGTAATTAAATCCCTCTAAAAATGTCCACAGGTGAAATTTCAAAAAAGTGAGAGACATGCCTGGGGATTTTGACCTTTACAATACTGTCCCAAAAATTTATGCTCAGGCGTCACTTATAACTTGAGTACTGGTGGCGCAAAGTTTACATAGAAATCACAAAAACCTCGAAAACGCAACTACCACCTTAAGGTGGTAGTTGCGTTTTCGAGGTTTTTGTGATTTCTATGTAAACTTTGCGCCACCAGTACTCAAGTTATAAGTGACGCCTGAGCATAAATTTTTGGGACAGCACTGTAAAGGTCAAAATCCCCAGGCATGTCTCTCACTTTTTCGAAATTTCACCTGTGGACATTTTTAGAGGGTTTTAATTACAAGAAAATATCTAAAATTTTCGGTGCGTTTGCTTTTCAGCTATTTTCTCAGTAAATTGACTAGTTATTAAAAAAGTGGGGGACATGCCTGGGGATTTTAAACATGTCAAAAACCTTACCAACTTTTAGCCCCAACAGGTAATCGTATGATTCAGAGCTGTGGCGCAAACTTTTTGTAAAAAATTGTAACATTTTGGAAAGGACCTTTCTTTAGTCGCTTATACTGGAAACAAAATCACAGGTTAAATTTCAATACATGGCATACATTTAGGAATGATATTGTTCTACCTAATGCAAAAGACCGCTTGTGATTTGAATTTGTAAACGCTGAGCTATGGCCTTTCAAAAAAACACCTAAAAACGCAATTACCCCCTTAAGTGCACATTTATAGTGCTAAGGATAAGGACAAGTATGAACCGGGCTTTAACAGTACAAGGATGGTTATGTTTTTGAGACTGATGTTTCGGCAGCTGGTGGAGGCGGTGGGCTATTTGCACGCCCAACATATCATCCACCGAGACCTCAAGTGCGAGAACATTTTCCTGGACATCTACAACAACGTTAAGCTGGGGGACTTTGGCTTCACGCGATACCTGGCGCCAGACCAGCGCAGTCGCACCTATTGCGGCTCAGCGGCCTATGCAGCGCCAGAGGTCTTGAAGGTCAGATTAGTGTTTGTGACCGGCCGCGAAAGCCACCGGCCGGGCCGGCAAAAAACTTCGACCGGCCGGCCGGAGCGGCCAAATTTTTGGATAAAACAAGTCCAGAGTGTCATTTTGGCATAAACTTAGCCTGCCGGATTGTTATGCCGGCCTAATTTTGTCATTCGGTTGAATCTGGCTGGCCGGCCGGTGTCGTTAACCGGCCGGCCGGCCGATTTTGACCGGCCGGCCGGCCGAAAATTCCGGCCGGTCACAAACACTAGGTCAGATAGAATACTTGCTTGTTTGAGTCGAATTTTAGGGAGAGCTGTACACTCATATCTGCTTTTAATAGGGTACCCAAATGTTCGAAACCCTCTCAAATAATTGGGACCTTGTCCTAAATTTTCAGAAATCCCAAAAGTTGGGGAACCCTCGCTCGCGATCCTTCAGTTTTTGTCCAAATCTAGGTCACATAACAACTAGGTAACACCTAGCACTCTCCCACTAGGTAATTGTTTGTTTCCAATTATGTACCTAAATATTGCTGGTAAGTCACAAAGAAACTATGTAGGGTTATGCGCATATCTGTCTGCATGATAATCCATGGTAATATCAAATTTACTGAATTGGTGTTTCTGTGCGTTAGGGCCGTCCATACAGCGGTTTCGGCTACGACATGTGGTCCCTGGGGGTTGTGCTGTTCATCATTGTGTGCGGGTCCATGCCCTTTGACGACTCCAACCTCACCAAAATGATCAAAATGCAACTGGTGAGACATTTGGTTCCCTCAGCGGTGGACAAATCATACAAAGTCGGCTTCTTACTTTAAGTTGTTGTGCACAAAATTTAGTGCTAACCTTACTCTTGCTTTTCCATTTGTGTTAACCAAGGCCCGATTTATCGAAACAAAATGTTCGTCATCGAAAATGTTCGTCATCGACAGTGTTCGTCATCGAAAATTTTGGTTTGATCAAAACATTTTCGATGACGAACATTTTGCTTTTTCGATGACGAACATTTTTGATGGCGAACATTTTTGATGACCAACATTTTCGATGACGAACTTTTGATGAACATTTTCGATGACGAACATTTTGTTTCGATAAATCGGGCCCAGGTGTCTAGGTAGGTAGTAGGTACATTAGGTAGATGAAAGTCCCAGGATCATTCGTGAGGCAAGATGATCACTAAAGCATGGCTGTGGAGTCTAGAATCCTAACTTTGAGGTTTACTATGAATGATGTGATTTTTTATTAGCCTAATATATAGTATATATATTATATGCCGACTGACATAGGTACCGCTGGAAAGCACGGTTCATACTTGCCAAAAATATTTTGTAGTTTTTTTATAAGTTTTTTGTTTTTCAGGAGCACAAGGTGTGTTTTCCGTCCCGCATCAGCTCTAAGCTCAGTCGCGACGTCAAGGTAATCGTGCGAAGTCTGCTGGACCCGAATCTGGAAACCCGGGCGACTATCCCAGATTGTCTTGCCTGCGCCTGGCTCCGGGGGACGCCCTACGTGGTCCGCACCTCGACCACAAACCTCCCCTGCGATGGTCTCGAACCAGCCCTCCCCACCATCCAGGTTTTCCACAAGAACCGCCAGCGAAATCCCAGATACGCCGAGCAAACCTCCCGGGGGGTGCCGATTGACATCGGCGGAATTCCGAAAACTCTTCCGCCCGGATTTATCGAGTCGTCTAGTCGAAACCTGGGCGTTCCCGACCGATATTTGTCGGAGATCTTCCCCAGTACCCTGGAAGCTAACGGATCAGCATCTTCTTCCGCAACTATTTGCCCCACCTCCTCCAATAATCCAATCACCAAACATTTGCACAAGAGCCGCCCCAATGTCAGACAGCATGCTTAATGCCACCGCCACGGCTGTGATTTTGTCACTTTGGCTTTTTGTTGATTTGCTTTTGTGCATGAATGTTTCAGCTCTTTTTTGTCGGAGTATATACATACCTAGCTATCTTTTAACACAATTCACATGTTCTAATCAGCACTACCACCTTTTAGATAGTGTTTACTGTTATACTATTTTTTCTCAAAAAAGTAAGGATCGCTTATATTAAAAGCTTGTCTGCTCAAAAAATCTTTGTCCTTGAGACTATCTAAGCTAAGCTATTGACCAGTTACCTAGCTTTTTCCGACAACCCGACGACGAGAAGTAGCAATCGTTTCGGCGTAAGACTTTTAGGTAGAAAGCTATAATAGTACATAATACATATGGGAACAGTGACACTCTTCCCATTGGTTACTTTAGCAGCGCGGTAGATGCGTGGCAGGCAAATCAGCAGCCAGAAAGGGTCCAATGTCCAAAATGAGACCGGTCCGAAATGGGTCCTGGAACGTAACCGACTGGGCCCTGCGACGTGGCCAAACGGGTACGTGCGTGCCACTTATCAAATATAACCGTGTTGCAAAGCCAAAAGCCAACCAACCTTTTCGGCTCTTAGCTCGCCTACAACGTGAGATTACGGCAGTTTGCTTGTAGGCTGACAGAGCCCAACTGGTTGGCTTTGTTAGACTGTCCCGTTTGGGAACGTTCTAATTTAGAACTTACGTTGCAGTTGCAGGGCCAATTTTAGTATCAGGCACGACCCGCTTGGACCCCGATCCCCGACACTTCCTACATGGGACCTTTTATGGCCGTTGTTATAGAACGCATCCACCACGCTACCAGCACTACCTCTTTTTACGTAGTATTTAATAGTTATTCTTTTCCCAAAAAAGTATAGGATAGCTTACATTAACAAGCAGGATTTTCATGCAAACTTTTAGAGTGAATTTCTGCTTTTGACACATACGAACTTTTACAAAGTTTAGTCCTGCCGCCAATAAATTCCTGAACACGTACAATTATTTCCCAACAGCTTTTAACAAACTTCTATTTGAAAGCAAAGTAAAAATTAATGTTAATGCCTGTAATTTTGAACCTCCTGCTACATTAATACAATATCTCAATAGTCAATACAATAAGGTTTCTTTCTAAATTTTTTGATTCTCCTTATATTTGCCGCATTTTTGCAGGATTTTTCTCAATTGCAGAATTGAAAAAGATATATCATATTTTTAGTTCTGAGTGAAAAAGAAATTTCTTTAAGATATCATCATATGCAGCAACTTTCATTCATGCGAACACTCTGTAAACAAGCAGTATTTTCATGCAAATCGTCTAAGTGAATTTATGCTTTTATGGTTAGTTTTGATTAAGGTGGTAGTAACGATTTCGACGATATAACTTTGAAGCACGTTTTTGTCGCAATTTTGAAACTCACAGCAAAACCGCAATAATTTTTGTAAACTAGACTAAAATTGTGATGTTGGTTTTTTTTTATTTGTCAAAATTCTTAGTTTGAGGCTAGCTACTAAATTGGCTTACTTAACAGTAAGCCAACGTGGTAGCTAGTCTTATCTTGTACATTTTGAACTGAATAAAATATTATTTGTGTATATTTTGATCTAGTTTCATAAAATTATTGTTACTTTTAGACTAGTTTACTATTCGCTTCGAAAAAAAGATTTCTCTAATATCTAATGTAAGAAATCGTCGAAATCGTTACTACCACCTTAAAAAGGGCTCCGCGAAGTTTAACCCTGCCGCTTCAAATTTATGCAGAAGAAATTACCAATTTAAATACATAATTTTGCAAAAAATACAGGATCTAACACAACACAATTTGGAAAAGTACAATAACGACCTGGCATTTTGCTCAACCCACCCCCGCATTTAATATGGGGTGCC
This sequence comes from Trissonchulus sp. WLG1_4, assembly GCA_030248245.1. Taxonomy (NCBI): domain Eukaryota; kingdom Metazoa; phylum Nematoda; class Enoplea; order Enoplida; family Ironidae; genus Trissonchulus; species Trissonchulus sp. WLG1_4. The sequence continues at coordinate 26,511 of JASANF010016800.1, forward strand.
ACCATAGCCGAAACTTTTTTACGAGGACTTTTACCGACCTTTTAGCTGTACAAATGTCGCTTTGGAGTAGTTTTTGTGTCAATTTTTGCTACATTTATATATAGTATGAGTGAACTGTGAAACTAAACTCATAAAAAATTCATTTTTTGCTTAGATATAGGTTTTATCGTGATTCTGACGCCCCCCCAACGCTCTTTCTCCCCATACAATTTTTTCTACAGACGACATATGCAACGGAGTCAAAAGTTTTGGAGCGTTTTTTGCGTAAATATTAAGGCCCTTCTACGCCTCTCTGATCGACCAAAATTATACTTAACATCCTCCTTCATATGGACACATACGGTTAACGGGGCCAGCTGACAAAGCAAGTCAGCATGTATATATGTTGCTTAGTGCATTGCTTACAAGCCCGCTACGTGGTGCTGCAAGTGCAGGATACAGTTACCGCTATCGCAAAATAACTGGATAAGAAAAAAATGCAAATATACAATCTGAATTTTGGTAAAGCTGGAGCATCTGTGAAACTTTCATACAATTTAGATCAAGCAGAAGAAAAAACATGTAAATTGAATATAAATATAATAACCGTTTGCTAATATTAATTATATATGCACCTGGAATTATCAGGGTTTTAGAATTCAACTTGATTTCACTATTAAGACCCCCATGGTAACGTTAACTGGTCATTTTCGGATTTCGGCAAATCATCCTTTTCGGAAACTTGAAAGGATATAAACAGTCTGGTTTCAGTTACATAAATGTATACACTTGGTCATTTCTGAATTTTAATTCGGATACAGAAGGGACCATAATTTAAAAAATGGCAAACAAACGTGTAAATATTTTTAAAACAAATCTACAATGAATTTTGATGCTATGCAAATACTTTACATAATGTTAATCTAAGTAAAAGTAAATTTTAAGGATCCTGTTCCTACATAGTAAGTAACTTTGAAAATAAAACCCCCGCCATACTACATTTATTGCAAGTAAATCATACAAACTGCTCGATGGCAAGCTTTTGCCAAAAAGCAGTATAAAGACCTGCCGCCGCTGAGGCGGCGGCAGGAAAAATAACAAATTCTAGTGAAAGGTTTGGTATTATATCTACTACTTTAATCACACAAACAGACTCTAAACTGATTCTAAGAAATTGTTGCGCATAAGCAGAAACATAACATGGACGATGGTGTCACTACATATCTACTATTTAACTCTTTCTTTGATAAAATTAGAAATGTTAAGCGTCTGATTCTAACTGCTCTAGAACAAATTTTATCTTAAAATTAAACTTAAAAAATTAAAATTAAACCTATTAGGTTACTTGAAAAGTTATCAAGGTCAACCATTTTTGGCTTACAAACCTTAATTTAAATAAAACCTATTTAAGCTAAAATTCAATCGAGGCCAAGAGTAGGATATTTTAAAAAGAAAAAAATAACCTAGCCATGCCACGACAGCAAGGGGTTTTTACTGGAAGAAAGACAGCATCTTCATCGGAACTCAATTGGGGTTCGAACCACCCATCTCTGGATTTGCAGACCAGTGCTCTACCATTTGAGCTACTGAGCATGCTGAGTTTTCGTAAATCCCTTCAAGTACTCTAAGGGGCCTATGTTACTTCCCACTTACTTATACAATGCCGCTTTAGAGGAGGGGGCTACTACGTTCACACTCTAAACTTGCAATTTATTAATCATTATATCTAATTTGTAATTAATTAGTTCTCGTACGCCTCGTCATGTCAAGACAGCAAGGGGGTTCTTACAAGACAGTAAGGGGTTCTTACACGACAGCAAGGGGGTTCTTACAAGACATCAAGGGGGTTCTTACAAGACAGCAAGGGGGTTCTTACTGGAAGAAAGAAAGCATCTTCATCGGAATGACCCAAGGGGGATTCGAACCACCAATCACTGGATTTGCAGACCAGCACTGTACCAGTTGAGCTACGGGGCCAATGCTGAGCTTTCGTAAAACCCTTTAAATACTGTAACGGCCCTATCTTACACTTACTTATGCAATGCCGCTTTAGAGAATGAGGGGGCTAGGTTTTCACGTGCAACGTATTAATTATTCTAATTAATTTCTCATTATCTGATTATTCTCGAACGTCGTACCTTAATTTGTTAAAAATTATAAATACAAAACGGAACTATCAAAAAATTATTAGTGGAAAAAACGTCGTTGTCCCCCCCCCCTCTTCGGATGGGCACTTTTCGGCAAAAAAACTCATCAAAGTAAGTCAAAACATTTCAAAATTTAAATCAAAACATTTCAATTTTTCTATTCAAAGTTAACAAAGCCCTATGCTTACTATATAACCCGATACTTTAACCGTATTTTGATGCAGAACAATGCACACATGTAATTAAAAAACGAAAAGTAATGTAAAGTCCTGCCGCCACTGAGGTGGCGGCAGGAAAAAGCATATTAAAAAAAATTGAAGTGTCATCCTGTCATACTCTGTCATTACGTATACTCTCGGTAAGTTTGTATCTTCTGTATGATTCGGTCAGCTACCTGAACCACAAGTCTCTACGGAACATCCAACCAAGTGTGTCCATCCAAAGTCTGACCAAAAAATGTGCGTAGCGAAATTCAGAGTTTTACTGAGCCTAAACCATTGTAGATAGACCCTACAATGTATACATTTTCTGAAAGCTCTTGCAGGAGAATTCAATTGAATTTAAAAATTTCAAATTTTTTTTTCGACTTTTATGATTCCGTTACATAGGCCTTACCATTGTTAATTAAATATCCTAAAATTTTAGTTTACTTGCCCACTGCAGACTACTCTAGTGTCATAAGCCAAGTATCTGTGCCTAGGTTACCTAAAAACCAACAGCACTCGTGGAAGTTTTACTTCATGAAACATGAACGTTGACGAACACACTACAAGCAAAATTCGCAAAGCACGAAAAACCACTTTAAATCTCACAACGGTAACAACAGTAATCTAAATATCGCTTAGCAAGCACGGTAGTACGGTAGACTTCTCCAAGCCTGAACCACAGTACGGCCTCTGTAAACAGTAACACTGCCCTACTATTTTTACAGTTATCTGTCTCTTTTTGTTCTTGAAGGTCCCATCATAAATACAATTTTACGCAAGTTCGTTTTAGCCTTATATGAGCAGAAAATAATTTAGCTCACGACCACACATATACATATACTGCCCAGATTCTAAATGCCACAACCCCTCTTCTCTACTCCACCTCTTTACTTTTTCGTCCACAATATTTCATAGCTTCTAAATGACCTCAAAAAACGCCAGTTTCTTCTTCAAGCCTTCTCTGTGACTGTCTAACCCAAAACTTTCTGCCAAAATCTCGTCATGTCGCCGTTCAAGGTTCAGGCTCAGAGGTGGTATAGTTAATTCCTAACATCTAATGTCCTTAGGCCGTCCCAGTGGACCACCCAGGCAGACCCAATTGGATCACCCCAAATCAATATTCCAATATTACATTGACCACCATGACTGAATCATTAGACCAACAACGAAAGAAAGAAAAACACAGCACGATTACCAAATGGACAAAAGCACATTAGTATCGGTTCGATCGTGTCAAATGACATCAAATACTATAGCAACCAGGGTCACTAATTAGTGTTTGTGTATTGGATATGGCATGATTTTCCGTTTGACTAATAAATAAACGCCATTACTAATTATTCCTAATCACCAGTTAACTTACACAAAGAGGTGGATGGACGTAGCACAAGACGAAACGAAAAACCACAGATCACAAAACGACACACAGACATTGTATTTATTAGCACAAGTCCAGTCATACTTGTTCACAAGCTGGGACAGCATTATTTTTTAGAAAATCTATGGCTATGTCACGACATCACATGTTCCAAATTCTTCTAGACGTGAGTTAACTCCGGTTTGTGAAAACAGCCAAATATAGTTGCGATAAAACTCTGAGCAGATTCTAGGCAATTACTATGAGACATTATTTTCTCAAATAATGACCGTATACAACAGTTATACCAAAAAAGTAAACCGTTAGTGCGGACGCTTGGAGAACAAATACGAGTCAGGCTATGGGTTCATACCTACTTACAACCGTCGGTCCGTTCAGCCGGTAAAAAAACTACAAAAAAGAGCACACCACCCAGATTACATAAAAAAATATGTAGGCTGGCAGTGTCATATTGACTGGCTGAACGGACAGGCGGCTGTAAGTATGAATGAATCATAATAATATGGTATACGAGTGAGTATGGGAGATGTAGAATGATCTATATGGGCACCGGAACCCCATCACAAGGCTAGCCAGCCAGTAAGCACAGACATCGGTTTGAAAAATTACCGGTTCACCGGAATACCGGATTATAAAGGGGTTAACCGGTTTTCCGATTGGAAATCCTGCAAACCAATACAAACTAAGGGTCTAAGCTCAAATAACAAAGCCGATATAATAATATGTTCAATAAAAGCGTTCTGAAAAATCTTCAGTAAGCTCAACTCACAAAGCAATCAACGGTTAACCGGTTAATCCTGGCCGTGCCCATACCTACTGGCAATCACCACAGAACACCAAAGCCACTCAGCTGCCAAAAAGTTGCACCAAATTAATCATTAATGGCTTTTTTGGCCCAAGTCCTATCTATATCCGGCACTTTGCTAAATATTATGGTATTGTGGCCCTGCGGGAATGAAGCAGCTCTCGAAGCTTGTTCACTCCGCGGGGTCTTTATACCATATCCGGCACTGTTCGGAAATTATGGTATCGCATTTTTAGAAAAGTGCCGGATATAGGACTTAGGCAACTTTTTTGATACAACAATATTATGATCTTGCTAATTCGTCAATGTAAACATTTTCAAAATCACCGAAGCATGATCATCCAAAAATTTCCCGCTTTTAATTAAACTGAATTTAATAAAAAAGTTTCCAATATCCAGATTTTTAAGTTGTGCATTTTACAATGCTGTGTTGTAAAAAGTTCTCAGGTTCGCAGTTATGACCCGAAAATTCATCCTTTTCAAGATCAAGGTACTATTTCAGCAAGTCCGTTATATTCAATATCACAAGCACTTAAAATGTTGCAAAGTGCACCTTGGCTTTTCGTTGGCTATTGGTGTTAAGAATTAGCGTGTGAACAATTACTACTGAATCGCTCTGGTCATGTTAATATGCAAATTAGGTAGTAGAGCAGTGACCAGGCAACAAAAAACACCTCAACAAAACCACGACAGCTGCCGAGAAACACAACGCACATAGTTCATACTTGCCCATTGCTCAAAAAAATATCTTGAAAAACGCGCAAAAAAACTCATAATTAGTTTCCACTATTTGCAGCAGTTTTTCTTCGGTTCAAGCCCGCACAAGTACGAACCGGACATGAGGGACTAGCAGGGACGTTGTCAGCCAAATTTCCAGCAACCTATTTCTGCCCAGAAACCATACTGAAGATTTTTAAATTCCAATGCTCTCAAAAATACACGTCATACACATTTTATGAGAAATGCCAGAAAGGTGCACTCAATTTAAACACCACTCGTCTACTCGTTTCAAAGTGAAATTATAACTCAGCCAAAAAATTACTATTATAGAAAGAAACCAATATAGCCAAAAATCAGCCAAAACTTAATTATTATGTCCCATACTCGCATTCATTATTCCCACCCGATCCCAGTCCCAGTCCCTCAGTCTACATGCTCTGTGTGCGTACGGGCGAGTAGTGGGTGGTGAAGGGTGTGTCGGCGGGCGTGGCGTTCCCACTGCTCCCATTCATGGCTCCGAATGGCGCCCCACTGTCTGCTCCCAGGCCCGTCCCACTCCCACCAGCCTGCTGCTGCTGCTGCTTCTCATACATCAGACATTCCGGCCTACAAATACAACTAGCACATGCACATCATGGATTACTACAATAGTTTACAGTCTTGGCCGAGCCTTCTCCCAAACTGGATTAAACGGACTAGGTTCCTGGAGACCTGGATTAAATCTGAAACTTGTATGCCTAATATCAACTCCTGTGCCAGAAAATATATATCATGCAGCACTGAAACTTTCACACTTCAAGATAATCTAAGTACCATAATATCAAAATTCAACAGGCGATAAAGCAATTATGTTGTCTTCTGCTTTACAATAGTAGTAACTTCAAAAACTAAGCCGTTAAAAACACTCGCTCTTTGCAGCTATCTTCAATAAAATGCGAACTAAGCCGAGAAACCACACGTCAAAACCTTATCAATCCTAAACAACCCCATTAAAAAAATGTCCCAAAAACTGCAATCAATAAACCATTCAATTTTTTCACTGCTCCCTCGCATCTCTAAAAAACACTACCTATCTCAAAACTACGTAGAGTAACGCTAACGTAAGTAAACGTACAGGAAACCCTTAGCAGTATCGCCGCCGGCAAAGGTGACCGGACCGAGGCCAGACAGCGAGGAGACGTCGTCCGTGGCGGTGGCGCCTGGGGGGCTGGCGGTGGTGGTGGTGGGAACGCCGGGCTCGCCCAGACACCCCAGACCCACTGACGCCCCCCGCAACAGCTCCTCGTATTGCCGGCGACTCTCCTCCGCCTCCACTCGCTTCTGCTGCAGCTGCGCTGAAACACCACCATCACAAACTATAATTTTGGTTAGTAATTAATTAATTAATTAATTAATATATTTATTCTATACCTATTGCCTGTTGTTTTCGCCTTAGTGCAGTTCACTCGGCCTTCAGTTATGAAGACAGACCACGGTTTGTGCAGTTTCCGAACTCCTCTGTCACCGTAAGGGCGGCAAAAACGAAGGTTTTTCATTGGTTCACTCTAATTCAGTGAAATGCAACAAAGCAATAATACTACAGAATAAAACGCTGTCAAAATATGGGGGGGTTTCCGGCCACATTATATGCCCCCCATCACCGGCCGCAAATACATTGAATTATTGCCAAATTTTTACCTACCTGTTCTCAGATTTTCACTAAGATTTTCGATTTTGCGCGGGTCCTTCCCTAGCCCCCCCCCGTTTTGTATACCAATCATACCTAACTGTCTAACGAACAAACACGGAAGCAAAGATAAACACATCTGAAAAAACAGTGGCCCCCACACCCCACCCCAGTAAGACAGAGCCTATTCTGCAAATTAGCTGCAAACGCTGCCTATACGTCTACGCCACAGGGGCACAGACCGATTTCATCTGACCAAGCAATGGCTAACTTTCATCAGTACACAAAATTATGGCCAATAAAAGTAGTCCATTTTTGGTGTACGTACAGTGTGCGATTTCCAACTGTCGCCTGGCGTCGCCCAGTGCGGAGAACAGGTCCAGTTTAATGCGCGTCTCGGCGGACAGCGTGTTCTCCAGCTGGGCCTTCTGGGTTTGCAACTGCGACACGGCTGACATTAGCATCTGAAACACAACACAACTTCTCATTTCAAATCTTGCATATTTTGACATGTCCTAGGCCAAACCAAATATGGTTATCCCGAATGTAATGAAGGGATAACTTCTCATGGCGGGAGGCTCTCCAATCTAATGGGACAAGCCATGCTCCTGTAAATTCGACACTCCAGGACAAGCCCACTGCAAAGTACGCCTTCACGCAGTCGCAAGTCCCACTTTCACACCCCCCATCCATCCATCATCCTAGCTCATAGTAGTTCTGAGAGACTGAATGCCCCCCCAGTCCGAGTCCCACCCTACCCCACCTTACCCCCTGATTATGGGAGTGGGAGTGTGAGGGTACCTCAGTATCTTGGTGCGTCTCTTGGTAATTTCTGAGAGACTGCAGTTGCTGCTCCATGTCTCGCATCTGGTCCTCGGCCAGTCGCAAGTCCCCACGGCACTTTTTGAGATCGTTTTCCAGTTCGCGACGTCGACTCTTGCACACCTCCGTGCACTCACTCCTGAAACACAAATAATTCAGGCATACACGTATGAGAGGAATTGGGGGGGCCCTGTCCTAAATCGAGGGGCCGGGGGGGAGGAGAGTCCCGAAACTTAGGCAAAAGTTAGTAAAAATGACAGATTTTAGGAACAATTGTACAAAATTCAGCAAAATTTAGGGTATTTTTGGTCGATAAGGGGGGGGAGGTCTCCAAAATTAGGCCGGAGAGCCCCCCCCCAAATTTCGAGACCGTTACATGTTGTATGCATTCAGGGCATGTTCCTATCCCTCCAGATGGAATTTTGAGGGATAGCCAAAAAATATTTCGTGTAAAGTTTAACATGAAGCACTATATTACCTATAGAAAAAAAGACCTTGTCCCACCAAGGGGGGAGGGAAGGGGTACCCAAAATGTTTGTGTTGTTACACGTATGGTGGTAACCCGTTGCTGACCTAGGTGCAGTGGCAGTGGCAGCAGCGGCGGCGGCGGCAGCGGCGGCCTTGATGGCGGCAGCGCTCTCCTCCTGCTTCTTCTTCTTCTCCTTCTGCTGCCTCTGGCTCAGCTGCTGCTCGGCGTTCTGCTTCAGCTTCTGCTCCTCGCACAATCGTTTCTCCAAGCTCGTGATTGTCAGCTTATCCTGCTGTCGGCACCGCACCAAATTGTGCAGCCTAACAACACATCACATCACATTGGCTGCTGTTCACAAAAGGTATATATTTCACTCTAGTAGCCTCCTCGGTCTAAAACGTCCTTTTCCAACAAAATGAAATGAAACATCGTAATGAAAAATTACGACGCGCCTTTTATACGCTCACATAACATTATTACAAGTCTAGTGCGCCTAGTTCGTCCAAATACGTGAGGTGATATCACTCAGTATTTTTATCGACGGAAATAGGTTGCGCACGCATTTTTTGTGAATTACAAAGGATGAATAATTATTTTTGCACAATGAATAAAGACAAAAAATTTAAAAAATTACACCGGCCCAGAATCGAACTGGCGACCTCTGGTTTGATGTAACAAATATCACATACAAACCACACGCTAACCCACTGCGCCACCGGTGCTGCTGAAAAGTTTCGTTTGAAACGTCATTTAATGGGTAAATTACTGTGCTGATTTAATGAAAATGGTAAATAAATTCAAAAGTTTTAAAATTCGAACCAATTTTGGTTAATACGCATAACTGCATAAGTCTGTTAACAAACATAAATTGATCCATTCAATGGTATACTCAAATATGAATTATTATATTAATTTATCATTTTCCTTAGGATAGTTTAGATTCTACTAATTATTATGCGTCCGACATACATCGGATTAGTGAGCTCAACACGTTCTATAAACAACCTGCACATAACGTAACGAGTTATTGACTTTCTTATCAATTATTGTCAACTCTATTGTGGATCTGTCATAAAGTGCAATTACGAAAAAGTGGCACGTTGAATAAGTAAAATCCACCCTTGCCTTTGTGGCAAAGGGTTAAGCAGAGCGTTAACCTTTTTTTGACGAGCGCATCAGATCGCTTTGTAAAAAACAAAGCTGTGTCGCACTCTTGTCTATACGGGTGACACTATTAATATGATTATGTACTCTTGCGGCAATCCACTGAAAATATTTAGTATGTATGTCTGGGTTTTTTTTTCGCTGGCAACTTTTCGCAATTTTGCGAAAAGCTTGAAATTTTTTTCGCAAAATCTAAATTTTTTTCGCAGGCCTACTTTTGTTAGTCTTAATGCAGTAGATTTTACATTTAAATGTTAATAAAACATTATTACGCCTATACAGGATAAGACTGACGCATTTTACCCGTTTTGGCCAAAAAGCAACGATTTTGACATTTTTATTTAAATTTACGGAGCCGTCTTGAGAATTTTGTGTAATTTTTCACAATTTTCACAACCGATGTTCAGCCGTAAAGAAATTTGAGAAGACCCAGCCAATGACCAACTTAGGCCTGAAAATGCTAACATTTTGAAATCGTGCTTTTCTTAATTATGTCACCTCCGACTCCGACCCCATACTGTCTTATTAGTGTTACATGCAGTCGGTGTGATGATACATGGAAGAAATGTGTCCCGTTTACAGTCACTAGAAACATCGAGTCACAAAGTTGCACGAGTCCGGGTCTAGGGGATCAGAAAATGTCGGAGAAATTTTCAATTTTTGGGCCAAATTCGGTCAATTGGGGACGTATCGGAAATGTTTTCCGACTAAACCACAAAAATCAGCGCATAGACATTACGAGTTCACCTCCACTGCGTCAAAATTTTTTTCGCAATTTTGCGAAAAGGTTTGAAATTTTTTCGCAATCGTCAAAATTTTTTCGCAATTGCGAACGTTTTTGCGTAAAAAAAACCCAGAATTGTATGTACATAATTACGTACGTATACACGAACGTTCAAAATATGAATGATAACAGAATCCTATTTCCTAAATAACAACAAACAACAATATATACATAGCCCCAAAATATTATGAATTTGATGTGGAAATTAAAATTGGAAAATGTGACTATTGTCAAGTCTGTGCCTCACGCAGTGGCCTTCTCATTACATTCACAATTTCATGAAAAATAGATGATCGACCAGACAACATGAAATTATCTCCTGTTGTAATGACAAACATGCATTATATCTATATTATAGACATTACGGTGTGGAGAAAAGGATGCGTTTGACTAACTTACGACCAAGTTTAAACTCAAAATTACTCCTATGACAGTGTCGAACTGTTTACAATAGACGGAAATATATAACAAGCACTCTGAGTATATTCTAAAGTACGATCAAAAATTAATGTTAAAATGTGTAAAAAATCGAAAAAAACAGGTGGCGTGTGATTTTAGCAGGCAGCTCCTGGCTGTATTCTTGATGTCTGAAATTATAGTCTGCAGGCGGAGTGACTCACTTTTGCTGCAACTGTTCATTAGTGTGTCTGAGCTGAGTCATTTCGTTTTTGAGGGACTTGTCCCCCTGGGCCAGCAAATCCAGCTCGCTGCGCAGAACCCGCTCCGCCTCCCGCGACGCCCGCAGGTCATCCTTCAGCTTCTGAATGTCCGACTCAAGACTGAAACACACACACACACATGCATTGACATCAGCGTGATAGTGTGTAATCAGGGTGGGGGGGGGTGAACCAGTGGCGTACCTAGGAACAATTTCGAGGGGAGGGTGAATTCCTCCCCCCCTGGGGACTCTCCTTGGGTTGAACAATACAGGTTCCCCCGAAAACGAGAATATAGGAAATTGGATTTCTAAAATCTGAGCAAAAAGTAGCACTTTCTTCGATAATTTTGCCAAACTTAATAATTTCTTAAATCAGGGGGGGGTTCCCGAAATTCGGCCGAAAAGCCCCCAGCCCCCAAATTTTGGTCGCGTTACATTATTACCTTGGTAGTGTGAATCTCTTAGGAATGGTTAAAACCGAAATCAGATGGTAACCAATTACTGGGGGGAGGCAACCCCCCTCCCTAGATTTGAGATTCCGGGACAAAGCCTCCCCTCAGAATTGCCCCACCGGGACCAGCCCCCCTCCTTCATGCTGTAAGAAAGGTGCTCGAACACTTAAAAATTACCCCAAAAAAAGATCGCCGTAAAATGCTTCAAAAATGAGCAAAATGCGAAAGCCAACTTTTGCCGAAAATTTCCCTTTTTTGGCAAAAATTCGTAATTTTTGCGTTTTTGTCAGCTCAAGTCCCAGAAAAGTCGGGATAAGCCCCCTTAAAATTTTAAAAATTCTGGGACAACCCCCCCACACACCGAGACCACGTGTACATGTATGATGAAAGTAGTCCTTCAGATGAAACTGTACACTCACTGTGAGTAAAAAGCCATTCTTTTTTTATTGAATCAGCCAAAAATGAATACGATTTACTTATAATTACCTGCCGTATTACACGCATACAATTTTTTGGACCTGTACTACGTACCCAAGTTCCAGGACCGAAGTTTGTTTTTGCGACTATTATACGCATAATATTCTATAAAATCTGCACGATATAATACAACGATAAGGAAGGAATCAACATCACTATTTATGTGACATTCTATTATACATACATAACGTCATAATATATATAATAATTTATACGTACAATTAGTTACATAATTTTTGCGTAGCTAAATTGCCTCAGAAAACGTCAACTGCAGAGCGGCCAGAAATTTGTTCAAAAGCGGCTTTAGCTCAAAAACAGTCACAGTATGGTAACACTTGGACACACGCACTCTCAGAAAATCAGAAATGTTGTAAAGCAATACAGGATTGCCAGAAATGTATTATGAAAACTACTTAACCAGTAACTTGACTATCTACTTAATAACTCAAGTATTATGTTGAAATTAGAGTAGCCGGTTTCAAAAACAAGACAGACCTTAAAGCCATATCTTTGTTAAGAATTTTCTGCTCCTTATGATCCAAGGATGAGTTTAATGGTGGGGAATTGTTGTTGTTGTTATTATTAGCAGAGTTACTAGAGTCTTTGGCATTAGCATTAGTACTAGTAGCAGTAGTAGCAGTAGTAGTAGCAGCAGCATCCTTTAGCACGGTGCTCTGAGAGCCGTTCTGGTAGCTGTTAGTGGACTGTTTGTGTTTATTGTTATTGTTTGTGCGACTGGTGCCCCTGTGATGCTGACGCGTCCGACCACGACTGCTATTGTTGTCGTCCACGGATGACCCGTCCGAAATGCCGTCAGCGTCCAGCAGCGTCATCAGCGAGCTCGAGTCCCCGCCCCCAGGAGGAGGACCACCAGTGCTGCTGCTGTTGCCCGGCGTTGCCATGGCAACTATTGACGCTGACGACGAGGAGGGGGGACTAGAGCTCAGCAAGTAGGACGCAGTCTCGCGACCCGCCAGGGCAGCCACGGCCCGGCCGGCGAAGGAGGAGGCCAGCTGGGCCAGCAGGGGGGCACTGGCGGACGCGGCGGGCGACTGAGACGACGAGTCGGACAACAGGTAGGGCTGCAAGGGCGGGACGCCTGAAACAATACATAGTCACATTATTATATACACCAAACCACACATGTACAGGTGGGGGCTTTCTTGCACATGTACATTGTACACACCATTTCGGCATAAGCCCCCCCTCTCAGATTTGACCCATCACGACAAGCCCCCCCCCCTAAGATTTAATCCATCGGGAAAAGTCCCCCCCTAAGATTTGACCCATCGGAACAAGCCCCCTTGAAATTTGATCAATCGGGACAAGACAAGCCCCCCATATTTGACCCATGAGGACAAGCCCCCTCTAAAGTTTCTAAATATCCGGGACAAGGCCCCATCCCCTAGACCAGGACTCCGTGTACACACATGGGTTGCCTGCCATGAGGGTCGGTATTCTGAATCAGGCCAACTTTACGCAATGGTAAAGTTAAGGTAAAGTCGTATTCTCAGACAGTTACTAAAGCCAATGTGATAGCTAAGCTAAATACATTTTTTGAGCCCTCAAAGTTCTTTTCTCAGAAATGTCTAAACAATCGCCTCTACAGCCAACCAAACCAAGCCGGTCAACAAATCATCGGGGTCACACACTCACACTACATATTCCTCAAACGATTATATATTATGTATAATTCCCTCTCTCAGTGCTACAAGATGGCACCAAAAGGACATAATGGCGTCTCTCTCTTATAGAAGAAGAGTATTATGTATTATATTCTATACTCTTGATGGCACAATCGCAAAAGCAAGAGAGCAGAGTGAGCCTTACCGGTAGTGTTTGAAAGCATGGAGGACTTTGCGGAGTGGGGACTGTGCTGTTGGTGATAGCCGTGGTGGTGATGGTGGTGGGAGGGGGCGGCGGGGTCCTGGGAGCTGGAGCGGTGGGCGGAGGGGGGCGTGCTGCTTTGGCTGCTGGAGTACTGCGGACTGCCGTTCGACAGGGGCCCCCCGCTCTCCTCAAGCGACGACCAGCCACCCCGCACCAAGCCTAAAACCAACAAAGTGGACTAAAGTCCGGTTCATGTCTTGTCCTTATCCCTATCGTTTTGTCCCCAAGCCATTTCAGAAAAACTGCACAGCAAAATAACTAAGCCATTTTTTACCTGACGATAGTTGAGGTCACTTCTAGACCGTATAATATTATATAAATAATTAGTTGACAAGCATTTATCAATTTTTGACAGCATTTGTCCTTGTCCCTGTCGCTGTGTCTCTAAGGACAAGCTACCTAGTATGAACGAACCGTGACAAGTGCAGCCATTGTTATAGTCGTTTAGTACTGGCTACGTGCCTACGTATTCAACCACTGTTTATTTGGTTCTGTCTAAAGAAGAAATCTGAACCTAGAAAGTTAGACCACCTATCGTGAATCAGCATCCAGAATAAACTCAGGACAGGTCTGACCAGACATTGCTGAGCCCTAAGACAAAACAGGTGGAGTGATTTTTGTGACTACTCGCTGTACTCTTGATGCTTGCAATTCCGTCTTTTCGTAATGAAATCGCGTGTTTCTTTTTGTCTCAGGGTCCAGCAGTTTTTGGTCAGACTTTAGTCACAAACGTACACTTGTCAGCGGAGGTGTGTGACTGGATGGACCGGACCCGTCTCTCCACCGGGAGGGCTTCGTCCAATAGCTGCATGTAGAAATCATTCTCCTTTGAAATTTCCCTCTGTCTTCGCTGAAAAAACGCATGAGCCTAGAAACTGAGCCAATAAAACCAAAAAAATCTCAAGGGGTACAGTGAGGGAGTCCCCGTTGCTTCACTTTTGTTAGCCTAAAAGTGCTGAGCGGGTTTTCAACTTTTGTAGCAACCCCTTCCCAAGTTCCCATCGCTTTACTCCTATCCCAAAACTTCCCCTACGTGACCCTCCCAATCAGCCTTCAATATTGCTATTTGTGGGAATACAATTTTGTTCACAAAAAGCATCGTTGAAGATATAATAAGCATGTATGTTTTGTACGAAAAGTCATTCTCTGTAAAAACACATCTTTCAATATTAATAGGTGAAACAGAACACAGAGTCACATTGCCTTAAAATGAGAAGAATGACAAACAAAGTGGATGTTTTCGTTCTCTTGTCGATCATAAATGGGAAGTTTGGAAACGGATACAAAAAATAGTTGTCACATACCAGCCTAAATTTATAGCTGACATAGCTTTTTACGCCAAAGCCCAGCGTTACCACAGGATAGCCAATGCTGAAAAACAATACAAATAACATAATACCAGACAAAAACAAAATAATATATTGTGCTGAACATTTTTAAAATATTATCATTTGTCCATTTTTAAATATAATCTATTATCCACTCGCATGCCGACGCGACCATACATGGGCGTTGGGGGGGTTTGGGGGGGGGTGAACCCCGCCCCCGAAGGCATTGTCACCCCACCCCAGACAGGTGCTTCACCCCCCCCCCCCCCAGATTGTTCTGAGGACGCTCCCGTCATGGCAAAATCAGTGGCTCACGAAGGTAAAATACTGAAAAACAACTCCAGTAACAGCTAGTCAATAATCACTTCAGTTTTTCCAAAAAACAATAAATAAAAAAATGCCATTCAACTACTGAAAAACAGGCCATGAAATGAATTATCCACAGCCTGCGATACACAAGATTAGCAGCTGTTGTTGACACGTACCAGTGAGCTGCAAATGGTCTGCACAGATCTAAGGTGAATGGCATATTCCTCAGCTCTTTGAGGCGGACTGAGGCCTCGATATAAATGAATAAACACCACAGACACACTGTCGGCAAGCACACGCCGCGTTCTGAAACATCAACGCAATGGGTTTTGGTTGGCAAACTGGACTAAAGTAAAAAAATCAGCCGGTAGGCGCACAATGAGCACAAACACCAAAAAAACTCTAGCCAAAACAGTTTTTGTTTCTTTAGGATATGGAAGCCTGAAATGTTTTAGTGGGGGCCGCTCTCAGTTAGCGAGTCCCCCGCCCCCTCAGTTCGGTCGACACCCTCACGGGCAGGCCAACCCCCCCCCCCAAAAAAAAAAAATTTTATCTGTAAGTCCAAATAACACGCCAACAGCTAATCGATTCATTGAGCCTACCTGCATGCCAGACATACTGAACCCAGACGTATGTTGAAGCCAGAAAGAATATCCATTGAACAGGAATGAAGAGGAAACAGACCACGTCAGAGGTCGCCGCGATGCACACAAAGAACGCGGAAAACGCCTGAAACAAAAACACAAAACGTACAACGGACTCGCTCACTCACTCACAAGCGAGGGCGGATTCAAAGTCCAACTAAATGGACCATATAACAGGGACAAAATTTTGGGGGGGTCTCCGGCCATGTTTTAGGGACCCACCCAAATCGACTAAAAATACCCTAAATTTTGCAACGACCCTTTATATATTTCATAATGAAATCACGTCTTTCACCTTGCATCAGGGTTCTGCAACTTTTCAATTCAACTTCACTTTAGAAATAGGAGGTTCAACTCAACTACACTCACGCTTCTCTATTAATCCATTTGTCTATCTAAACTTCTGACCAGAAAAAAACATGGGCATACGCGGGCGTAGGGGGGGAGGGAGGAGGGATCGGAAAATTTTCGCACACCCCCTTCCCCCAGAAGTCAACTACACCCGAGACCCCCATCCCCCCAGAACTGGCTAACGCCCACGTACGAACATGCCCTTAAAATAACAACTAATCTAACCGCAACAAGACCTATAATCATTAAGTCTGTTTTCTTGTTCAAAAAACAACCGAATAAATAGCACCTATTTTATCTAGTGTATTATGCAAAATGTAGGAAGTATATACAAATGTGTAGAATATAGATAACGCCTAAGTACTAATGTGTATATATTATATGCAATATGCAAAACAAACTAAATATATACGTGAACAAACTTAGTTGACCGTTTTAGTATCAAATGCTCCATTTTCCTGTGTACACAGAACAAAAAAAAGCGACAGTCAGTAGCAAATAAATACACAGAAAATTTGTCACAAATAAAGCCACACACACACGCACACACAATTACACGTGTTTCATAGATTTGCTCTTATTATGCTGCCCCAACCTTCAGCAGGGCGCTGTTAGCACGTTCGCCTTAGCTAGCTGGCCCAGGCGCACCCCACACAAAATGTCGCACAGAACACACAAACGCACACACACTCATACACACACAACAAAAAACACATACATATACGTATATGTTATATTCCCTGCAACTATATGTTAGCACTGACTAATGTATATACGCAGGCAGTATATTATGTATAGCGGACACAGGCCAAGGGTGTAAGCTTAGATTATGTACGTACAGCCCAGCTCAGACATAATACACGCAGGCTTACATGGGGCCGCTACCCACTAGCAGGGACTACCATATCGTACTGACTTGGCTTTTGATCTGACAAGAAAAATTGTGATAACACTACCGAACAGTGTCAGCACGTAATATATGTATGTGTGCAAAAGTTGGGACTGCAGAGATACTCACATTGACGACGCCATTGAACGAGCACTGTCAGACTCTGGTTTATATCAACTTTTGTCCACAAGCATACATGGGCGTGGGGGGGGATTGCTCCCCCCCTAACCGGACCCCGCTCCCCCCCCCCCAGACAGGTACGCTCCCCCCCCCCCAGAATTTTTTGAAAGTAGCTCACGAAGGTAAATTGAGCGGCCGGGGAGCAAAATGGGTGGCTCACGAAGCAAAAATCAGCAGCTCAGGAGCAAATTTGGTGGCTCACGAAGCAAAATTCTCCGGAAAAGTTGCTCCGTCAGAAAAGATTTCCTTAGCTGCACATGTGTGTCCACAAGTCATGCCAGTGTACGTATACGTACACGGTAAATAAGGTAGCGGTTTTCCCGACATTTTGTCTCAGACGAAAACACTGACAGAACAAGCCCAATTTTCGCAAAAACATTCAGTAAGCGTCACGTTATTATTTTCAAGTACATTGACCAGAGGCCATCGTAAACCTGTTGGGGCAGCTAATAAGTAACTGTTGATGCATGCTTAAATCTCTATCAGCTAGTCTGACTGCAAAACTTTCAGAAGTTTTTGTTGCACAAACTGTTATGTATGTAGTTAACTTTTCATTAGCAAAGTTTCAAAAATTATGAAGACGAACGCCTTATCGAATAAGTTTTAGTACACTCAGTGTACATAAACTTCTACTTCAGCAAATGACCCGAACTTCACTATAACGTAAAATGATGTGAACATATCCACGCGTATTGTTTATGCTTTCCAATAACAAACATTTACAGTTTGCACAACATCATGTCGTTAGCTCTAATATAGAATACCACAGCATGGCGTAGTGGTAAGATGGTATACTCTTAAACCTAAGGCGATCGGAGCGAATCCTTGGAAAACATTCTTTTGGCAGTTTTCTTCTAATCCTATGTAACGGCAGAAATTACACAAACCCAGTATATCAACGAAAACAAGCGAACAAAGGTTTTATTATGCAGGTGAAATGTAGGTCACGGGAGCAATGTGACGGTGGCGAACGTGTAAAACACACTCCGCACACGACCAGTTTAACGTTAGCAGCACACTGATGATTCAAAATCAGAATTAAAGACCTATTGGGCCACGAAAAAAGTTTGCGTGATTTTTTTATCTCAGTACATTATGTAATATATTCCACATGACCACATTTTTTCTACATCAAGCTGGAGCCAAAACTGTCGACTACAACAACGCGGCAAATATGCGACCCGGCAGCTTTATCTCAGTTTACCATATCAGCTTCAAAAATCCTAAAACTAAGCACATATATATACAACTGAAGGCAGCGCTAAGGTGAAAAAGGTAACGAACGTCTTGATCGAATAACTTTCATTCAAATTAATTTCTTTCAGTTTCAGCTAGAAAAGTGAAGACACGGGTCGTACGTTTTTGGAGACCCTCCCCCGGCTCCTCGATTTGGGGGGTCCCCCCGCCCCCCCCCCCTTCATACCAGGTTTTTTTTTGTGCAAAACCCTGTGCAAATGCACACTTTTTTAAAATTTTGCACACAAAAATTAAAATCTTGCACAATAATGCACAATGCCCCATGGGCCTGGGATGTGCTCAAAATGCACTGTTTTTAATGCAAAATCGAAAAAATTCTGGGGGCTGCCGCCCCCAGACCCCTGCATCTACTGACATCAACGGCGGCAGGTCTTGATACTGCTTTTGGGCAAATGGCGCATGATTTGCGTTCAAATAAATTGTTAGAGGTATATACATTTTTCTAAAAATCGCGTTACACTTCGTCAAAAACCGTATATAAGTCTCTAGCTCCCTAGACCTTCGCAAACTACGGCATCTACGTTTCTAAACTAAACCGTCTCACGAAGCGGGGGGAATTGCTCCAGTGCTCCACCCAACCTGAAAAATTTCTAGATCTGCCACTGATATGATTTTATGTATATAAAACGTAAAAATTGCATATATACCAAGGGGGTGGTGAAAATTTCCGCCCAGAATTTTTTTCCCGGTAAAATTTTACCAAGGGTCCCCCCCTTTGAATTTTATGGCCCGGCCCGTTTCGTCTTTAATTATTATAAAAATGCCCTTTCACCAAGGGCAGCAGTGTGGGTAGAATAGGAAAGTTGGCTGATCTTATAGCGGAAAAATGCTAATAAGCTTGTCAAACACCCGGGACAAGTTTTGCAGCCGAATAGGGAAACTCAGCTTGCTAAATGAAGCGGACAAGAGTTGCGTCAGAATAGCAGTCGCCCGACACGTTAGTGCTTTCTGCACCCTTGTTCATGGGCCCAAATAACTCCTAGAAGCGAGATTTCAAGAAAAAATCGAAAAAAAATTTCCACCCCAAAAGTACCCTAGGTGGTCACTTTTTGATGCGACCTGAGACTTCCGCCAATTTGCCTGGGGTGCCAAAGTGAAACACCATACGCGACGCTGACCAAACAACATCAACTGACACCCCTGCACGTATTTATTGCGTCATCATAACAATACAGCACGAATGATTAACCATTAAAGCGTTATACATTGACAAAGTCACGAAAAACCATGCCCAAGGGGGGTGCACCAGTTCTGGCTATCAGGAAAATCTGACTGCAAAACTAATAGCGCCCTGCAATGCGCAGTATATGGGTTTATATTCGCATACAAAACGACAGACTTCTATCTGTAACCGTCTTGGCTGTACTGCCCATAGGTAGCCTAAGCCCTTAATACACGTGAATTACCTTCCGAGCCCCCTCCCCAGCGGTACAGTTACACGATCGACTCCAAAATAGCAGATGCACTATAGCACCACTACACTACCCTGTATGCAAGAGATGGAGGCTACCTCACTTGCGTGACTTCTCAAAAGTTGGCTAGAAATTTTTCGGACTTTGATTTTTTCGGACCCCAAAAAAGGGGTTTCCCCCCTCCCAGCAGAGACCGAACGGGGACGAAATTGAAAAAAGTGGCCCGTTACTTTCTAAGTTTGGTCAAACTAAATGTGAAAAACATATAATCATGACAACCCTACAAGCGTCCGGTCCGGTAGAGCTGTTGAAAAAAAAAGAGGGAAAGTGTCAAGTTTGCAAAAGACAACTTTTCATATCTCAACTTAGACTCAACTAATCTCTTCGAAATTTGGCAGGCATATAGCCTTCCACTAGGCGGATACACACACCAAATTAAAAGTCATTCGCCTGCATATATTTTAAGTTATTAAAAAATTAAATTTCAAAAATCCGCATTGAGTGGATTTTCTCCTATTCTAGGATTGGGCGCTGTCGCGCCAACCCTGATTAAACAAATTTTGCCCGAACAATAAAAAATTTCTGCATTTTTCAGGGGACTGCCGCCCCGGATTCCAGCAATGACCAAGGTTAAGGTTCCTAAGCAAATGTTGATGAATATGTTTTTCAATGCAAAATTTAATTAAAAATCCAAAAAAAGCTCTGGCCTCTTGGGACTGCCGCCCCTAGGCCGGGCAATCACCCAGAATTTGTCAACAAAGTGTTGCTTAAAGTTGTTTTTTAATGCAAATGTTATTTCAGAATTCCACAAAAGCTGTGGATTCTGGGGGTTGCCGCCCCCAGACCCCGCCAGGCGCCAATTTATGGCACACACATTTTTGCAAGATTAAGTCAAGGAAGGTGGGTCGATTTCCCCCTCGCTCAAAAAAATTCTAGGATCTACACCTGACAGCCTGTGACAAATGCCATTAATTTCCAATATTTAGAATTTCAGCACGCCAACATAAACATAGCAGCCACCAGCAAGGGCGTATATACCCAGGGTGGACGGATGGTGGGAATCCCCACCCGAAATTTTTTCCAAGTGAATTTCAACACATGGGTCCCCCCTTTGGTTTTTATGGTCCGGCCGGAAAATTTTTCTGATATGTTTCCAATTGACCAAATTTAGCATAAAAATCAAAATTTCTCCCAACTTTTTTCTGGGGGCGACCGCCCCCAGACCCCTGTGACTGTGCGGCTTAATAAGCCTTGTTATTACATATCTTTCCTCAAAGCCATTTGCATACTTGTGTTATATATTATACACTATCTGAAGTGACGTTACTTACTTCTTTTGTTTTAATTTTTCTGTCGAAAAAAATTTCTGATCTCCAGTTGACCAAATTGGGTCTAAAAATTTAAAAAAAAAAGCTAATGTTTTTCTGGGGGCTGCTGCCCGTAGACCCCTGCAACGTCCTGGTTCAGTAATCTTGCGTTTGTAGGGGTTTTCTGCGTGTTCAAATTGCTAAGAAGTGCTGTTTCAGTGTTTCACCCATTACAAAAAATCGAAGTCATTCTCCGAAATTATTTTCTGGGTATGCCACTGGTACGTACGTACCTCCAGAGGTATAAAAACACGTATATTTGCTTCTATATAGGCGAAGAAAACGCATATATAGTTTGCACAGAAAAATAAAATTTTGCACACTAAAATTAAAATTTTGCACAATTATGCACACAAAATTTTTTGAAAAAAAAACCCTGCTTCATACATGTATTCTTACTTTTGACGGATGTTGACTAAGCCGGGGTGCCACTGACTTATATCGGAAACACCCTTATCCTTGGATTCCCAAATCCCTACCTCATCCAAGCCCTCTCCTCATGTGCCCCGCAGTCGCGGTATTCGCTGTCTCCTGGACCTGGTTTCATGAAAGATCAGTTGCGATTTATTAGTAACACTTATAGTGGTGCGGGAAAAAAACCTACGCGTTTTGCGAGGAAAAAACCCTAGTGCGTCCTGGCCGAATCTTAAAACATAGGACCTTTTTGAGCACGTAGCTGGAAAGCGCATCCCAAACTGACTTACCACACCAATTTCTGTGCAGTTTCGAGGCCTGTAGCATTTTTTTATAAAATTTCAAAATTTTGCATGTAGAAAAATTCCAAAGTGACAAAAATTTCCAAATTTTTGACTTGTTATAATTTTTCACAAAAAACACTTTTGGCCAGCGCCGCTTGACTTTTCAAGAGAGTTACCTTTCCTCTATACTTCTAAAGCTCAAAAACAGTGAAAAACGTTGGAGTTTACCTGCGACAGTTCAAAGTTTGACGGGAAAAAACCCCATTGCGGGGAAAACCCCTATTTTGTTTGGTGACAATTTTTTGCTAAACTCAACCATTGTTGATACAAACGTTGACTGATCTGGGGTAATAAGTTATTACTAATAACATGCGTATATAGACTTCATCAAAACCGTTTATTTGGCCGAGTAGCTAGAATCCATTTTATTAGTGCAACAGTTAGGCGAAAGATGGCCGTTATCACAGCCGCGACCATTAGTGGATCCGATTTATGTGGTGCACACTGCACAGGACGACCCGAAAAGTTCAAACTAGGGTTTTTTCTCGCACCACTATACGTAAGCTAGAAAATTAGTTATAACTTTGCGTTTACGCGACGCTTCTATTTGACACTTTCACGATCCCTCACCAATACGTTACAGAATGTGTGGATTAAATTTGGTTACGTTTGCTCACTACTGTCAAAAGTCTAGCTAAGTCCAGGTCATTCAGTAGTCCTGAATATTTGAAAATATTAGTGAGTTGAAAAAATTCACTAATATTTGCGACTAATGAATGACTTCAAGTTAGCTATATTTTTCTCTGGATAACGCTATGTTTATGAGATTTTAACCACACCTTATGCAACATACTGGCGACCTGTCTCGAAAATTTCCAGCGAAAATATTGTGTAAACGCCAAAGTATTACTCCATTTTCTATGTTGCATCACTGTTACCACTGAATCCCAATTCATTGTTTATGAAACCGGGCCCTGCACAGGTTGTCCTCGAAAGTTCGACCTTAAAGAGATGAGAAGATCTTCAGCTCAGACAGACATATATATATATATATATATATATATATATATATATATATATATATATATATATATATATATATATATATAAACATACAGCAAAATTAAGCGCAAGGCCCTTTCATTTAGAAACAAAACCGGAATGACTGTCACCGGAATGACTGTCAGGAAAAATCACAGAACCTGTTTGACACAACCTGTTTTGTTCAACAGAAAAAAAGTCACATGTTCATTTAAAAAAAATTGCATTAATTGGACCACCCTGAAATCGCCCCAGAATTGAAATCGGCAATTATAAAAAAGGAAAGCTGGGTGTGTGATAATTTTTTTCGTGTTCTCAGATTTTATCTGCATAGTGTAATATAGATTCGATGTCGCTCAAGAAAACTATCCTAAAAATCTAAATATATTTTCAGAGAATCTAAGCCATTAATGTCAAGACTATATTATATGCAAAATCTTACGAATCCTTGATAGCGGAACGAATCATAGACGCTGCGCAAAAAGAGCCAGAACGGCCAGAGATATTCCAGACGAAACTCCAACAGAAAGTCCGTCATCAGAACACTGCCCCAGACCAGCAGAAATTTCGCATAAATCAGAGTCCTGAAACAAACATGATTACATATAAATATAGAAAGTCCATACTGCAGCAAACAGATTGTAGTATATAACCTTATGACCTTTTGTGTTCACTATTGACTTTTGTGTTTGTCTACAAGAGTACTCATTGTGTTAATCCCTAGTTTTAACAAAGGATAGGCTGTGAGGGTTGCCCTCAACTGCAATCACTTCTAGGGGCAGACCTACTTGCCCTCAGAACTAACTATTAGTTCTGAGGGCAAGTTAGTTCTGGGGGGCACGACATAATATACGATCAAAGTTAGTTTACACTCGACACTAAAAAAACACCCTGAAAAGTTTAGGGTAGGCTTTTTTCCTACATATTAATACTCGAAAACGTAAGCAGCCACAATGTTGTTTTTGTGGTTCCTGATCCTGGACCATCGTGAGTGGGTATTCAATGTGGTTGGGGCAGATTAGATCCACCTCACATCCCGTAGGAATGCCATCACCGGACAGGGGCCAACGAATAGAATGTCCAGCCGTTGGATGTTAATGGAACGGTGGTGCCTTGCATTGTATATACTGGTCCGACGGAGGCAACTTGCTGCGATGGACGAGGCAGAAACCAACCTCTCGACGCTACCCCTGGAGGATGATGACAAATAGCTTGCAATTTCCCCTGGCTCTGACAGGACAACCAACCCACCCACACGGTAGCGATCGACCGGAGGCTCCGGCTCTGGCTCCGGCCGGATTTGAGCCTCCGGCTCCGGCTCCGGCTCCGGCTCCGGCAAAAAAAGTGCCGGAGCCGGAGAATTTTCATTGTTCAAACTTAGGTAAAAAGTTCAAATTTTGAGAAAAAAATCACTAGGTTAACGAAGCGGTTCGTCGGTTACAGAACTTTATTACTGCCAGTTGTAATGGAGGTGACTACTTCTCTCTAGCATTATGTATTTTTACGTCTCCAATTGACTAAACTCAGCCTAAAAATCAAAAGTTTCACACAAATTTTTTCTAGGGGCTGCCGCCCCCAGACCCCTATAGCCCTATAGCCAACTGCGTAACTTAGTGATTTGAACTTGACAAGACAAGACAAGAATATTTACTTCACAAGGAGACAGGGATTGCCATGACACCACCAAACTTAAAATTTACTCACTTTCAAAAATTTTGACAAAATACGCGAATTTTCGTACAACCCTTCAGAACATTTCCTAACAGAGGTGGCAGAAGGGGCGTAGCCAGGGGGGGGGGGGAATGGGGAGAATTCCCCCCCCCCCGAAATTTTTTCCGACTGAAATCTTACACAAGGGCCACCCTTTGGTTTTTATGGTCCGGCCGGAAAAAATTACCGATACGTCTTGAATTGACCAAATTTGGCCTAAAAATAAAAAATTTCCCCAATTTTTTTTGGGGGCTGCCGCCCCCAGACCCCCACAACTCTTTGGTTTAGCGTTCGTTGCTTTTATCTTGCATGAAAGCATGTGCGTGCGTGTGTATGTAGTTGCTTTATGAACTATGTATTTGCTTAATACACTGTGTAGTGTATCCTTTTAGCTGTTATATTGTTACAAAAATGACATTTTCCACTAAATGTACAGTTTTTAATGTCAAAAAATTACGAAAAATTTGAAATTTGCTAGCTTCCGACCCCTTACCGGCCCACAATTTTTGTAATTTTCGTTATTTTTAGCTACAAATTTACGTTCGATGCTGCTGTGGTCGAGAATTAGCATTGTTTTTTAACCGAAAAATGCTGATATGTGTCGTTTTTGCGTTAAAACAGCAATTGAGTGCATTTTAATACACTTAA
This sequence comes from Trissonchulus sp. WLG1_4, assembly GCA_030248245.1. Lineage (NCBI taxonomy): Eukaryota > Metazoa > Nematoda > Enoplea > Enoplida > Ironidae > Trissonchulus > Trissonchulus sp. WLG1_4. The sequence continues at coordinate 51,962 of JASANF010016800.1, forward strand.
AAAAATCGAAAAGTCATTCCCCCCCGAAATTTTTTTCTGGCTACGCCACTGGTGGCAGTCACAATACTTTCAGGCAAACTATTCCAAGGTAAAACAACTCTAAAGAAAAAAGAATAATATTTGAAAACATTAATTTTGCATTTTGGTACCATCAACTTCAAAGTATGTCCTAGAGTGCGAGAATTTTCGCTGAAAATGAACTTTTAACTTTTGACTTTTAGCTCTGATGTTTTCGGCCGGTCAAATTTAATACAATGTTTGCATGTGCTGTTAATTCGCAAATTTTTGTGTTAAAATAGCACAAAAGTTCATTTTTACACATTACAAAAATCGAAAAGTCATTCTTCCCAAACTTTTTCGCCGGCTACGCGACTGATATACTGGTATAATCATAGACTGATATAGTCAGTAGTGGCCAACTATATACTGGTCGTATGAGTGTGTAAAGACTTGTATAGAAATGGGGCGTTAAACTTAAAGAATGCTGCTTCGAAAAAAATTGAAAATTTTTTACGATTGTCAACATTTTTACTAATTGAAATTTTTTTGAAAAACAATGCCTCCGGCTCCGGCTCCGGCTCCGGCAAAATTTTACCTCCGGTCGTTCGCTACCACACGGGCCCATGGAGCAGCTATAGTCGATGATTGTTCTATCTTACTGCATCTTACCTGACTGTCACTCCGCTTTTCTCCATGCGAAAACCAGCTTGTTAGTCACTTTAGGGCACCGGTGCACGAAAGTTTACAAGTTATCAATTATATACAATATAAGTTATCACTAAAATTTATCATCAAGGCCAATTCACATAGTGCGATTTTTCCGCTGCGTTTTTACCGAAGGGTGTCGCCGTCGCACACAAAACGCAGCGTCTGTACAAGCGAACAAACAATCTTGCTGCGTCTTTTCCAATATACAGACTGGCTAAATGCTGTTACAAATTATTGAAATTATCATGTCCGCAGCCTCACGACTAGCGATCGACCGGAGGCTCCGGCTCCGGCTCCGGCTCCGGCCGGATTTGAGCCTCCGGCTCCGGCTCCGGCTCCGGCAAAAAAAGTGCCGGAGCCAGAGAATTTTCATTGTTCAAACTTTGGCCAAATGTTCAAAGTTTGAGAAAAAATCGCAAGATTAACGAAGCGGTTAGTCGATTACAGTACTTATCTTACTGCCAGTTGTGATGGAAATGACTATATACCCCTCTCCAGCAATGTGTATTTTTACGTCTCCAATTGACTAAACTCGGCCTAAAAATCAAAAGTTTCTCACACTCACGCTGCCGCCTCCAGACCCCTATAAGCTTGTAACTATGTGACTTAGTGATTTGGACTTGAGTTTTAGCTCTGATGTTTTCGGCCGGTCAAATATGCTTGCATGTGCATGTGCTGTTATTTCGCAAATTTTTGTGTTAAAAAAAAGTTAATTTTCACCCATTACAAAAAATCAAGTCATTCCCCCTAAAGATTTTTTCCTGGTTACAACGTGGCTGATATACGCCTAAATTACAGGGGTCGGGGGGGGCGGTAATCCCCGGAAGCTACAGACATTTACGGCGTCGTATCTTCTACAAAGTGCAATCTTTTCCAAATTTGACTATTTTTTTGGGTGTATATATTCTTATATACGTACAATTCTTGACAATTTTGCAAGGTTTGACTAAAAGGGGGAGGTTCAGACGGACACCTTGAAGGCCTGAACAACTAGCTCCCTCTGACTCCTGACACCTGCCCTTGGCACCGCAGTCAAAATGCCATACTGGTCAATTTGACTTGAATGTTGATGTTTGAAATTTTTGACTTTTTATCAATGTTGATGAAAATTTTTTGTGAGATCACCAAAAACGGGACCAGTCAGTGGCCAGTGGTCGTATGTGTGTGTAAAGACATATGTATAGAAACGGGGCGTGACTGTTGAAAGATTAAAAAATGCTGTTTCGAAAAAAATTGAAAATTTTTTCACAATTGTCAACATTTTTTACTAATTGAAATTTTTTTGTAAAACACTGCCTCCGGCTCCGGCTCCGGCTCCGGCTCCGGCATTTTGTATCCGGCTCCGGCTCCGGCTCCGGCAAAATTTTACCTCCGGTCGTTCGCTACTCACGACGCATAGAGTAGCACATCTAATTGCAACGCGCTGCGGCAAAGGCAAGACGCATGCGTTCCGCACCGAGAACGCTGTGTCTGTTTAGACGGAGCTTTTTACCGCAGTATGGAAAACGCTCCATCAAAAACGCAATATAACTGCAGCGTGTGAGTCCGCCTTCAGTGTAGCGCTTCATTAAATTATCTGTGTGGACAAGTTTCAAGGTATTTTATAATAGGACTGACAACTGATAGGGTATTACATCTTCCAGTTCCAAACGCACTTTAATGAAGTGAAAAGATGTTGACAAAATTTTAAAATTGATGCCGTTTGACTTGGCCTCTTGATGTTCTTTTTTAAAAATTTGCTAAAATCACAAGATTTTCGGCTAAATTGGTAAAATTTCATCGTAAAATTTGTGACCACAAGCAGACTTGTCGGTGGCCTTAATTACGCTTACTTAGGGTTAGTATTAGGCTTAAGCATAGATTCCGGCTCAGCAGTATAAATGAGCAGAATATTTTGGAAACAAAGCTGAATTAAATATAATATTATAAGTTACGTTATGATGATCAAACTTAAGACTGATATTACGACTGTATCGGTGAAAATTTTCGAAAATTAGCCAAAGAATGTCGAAAAATGCTGATTTTCGACCAAATTTGATTTTTTTCGAAAAGCAACAAATCCACGTTTTTTTGCTTGGAAAGGGCTAAAAATGAACTTAGCGCGTCCGAAAACCTATAAAAACGTGTTTTTACATTGAAAAAATGTGAGTTTGAATTTCCCCCCCCCGCGCCGAACCTGCACCGCCGCCCCCAGATCCCTGCAACCACTATGATTTCACGACAACTGTTGCTTAGAAATGGTTTTTCAATGCAAATTTTATTTCAAAATTCTAAAAAAGCTCCAGCTTCTGGGGGCTATCAATGAAATCAGTAAAAAAAATTTAAAAAGCTGAACTTTCGAAAATCTTTTTCAGGAAAAATCTTGCAGCAAAAGCCTAGACGATGCGTTAAAGTTAAATATCGTAGCGCATTCAAAACTGTATGAGAACGAAGACTATATAGTCATTTTAGGCTTCAAATGCTGGCCTCCGTTGTCCGTTCACTTCCAAAAAAACCGAAGATCCTATTTTCAAGGGCTTGTATTTCCAAAAATTTGTATATATATTTAGAAATTCTATCACAAAAAATGGTTCATCCAAGTTAATGTTCTGTAAAAAAACTAGGTCTACTGACCACTCTGAAAATCCCCCGGCCCACCCCGAACTGCACTAATTTCGTGCAACGTATTTTACTCATACTTACTTTACTGATAACTCATCTGATAAAATATCAGGGTTTTGAGCAACAAGGCACTGCTAAATGTTTGTGCAACGGGCCTCTTCCCTTAGCCCCGAGCCCTCCTTTTGGGCCCTGGGGCCATAGCCTATGGCTCATAGGGTGCTCGTATTTTTGCATTTTGTAATTTCCGATAATGTTAAATTTTCGTCTACACGATTTACTTACCCACTGCAAAGTCCTTCTGATATGCGACTTTTCTTGACAGTTCGACGAAGCTTTGTACCATCAAAATTGCGAGCACGTTTCATAATGCAGCATCATATAAAACAAAAATATCGCGAAATGCTCTGTGTTTTTCCAAAACTGCCGATCAAGCAAGCACCAGCAAATAAGCTAGCTACACTGACACAAAAGTAAGTAACATATATTGAGTGATTGTTTCAATCTTTAATGCCTATCGATTCGATTTCATAACAAAAACTTCCACGACCTTTAAAATTGCTGAAACCAAATCAATATTAAGTTCATTTTGTGTACCTGTACGTAGTTGTCTTTGATCGAGTTTGATTTATTCATACTTACAACCTTATGTCCATTTATCCGGTAAAATTACAAAAAAATCACGCCACAATCTGATCTTATAAACTGTTAGTGGCGTGCCGTGCCATTTAGTAATTTTGCCAGCTGTACGGAAATACGGCTGTGACCCGGATTTACATACTAAGTGTTATTCACATACTAACACTAAGCGTTTGCTAAGCGTTAGTGCTTTGTACTAAACTGTTATTCACAAAATAAACGCTTAAAAATTAGTGTTATACTGAACTCCGCGTTTAGCAAATTTTAAGTTTTAGTTTGGAATGCACTCCCTGCTTGATGTGGATCCGGAATTCGTTATTTTCGTTATTTTTTCATTTCCATACTGGTATTTATAAATATAGATTTATTTAAATTGCCTTTTTATCCCTTTCATGTCCATTGCCCAGAGGATAATGGGAGATACCACGTGATGAACTACCTTATCTGTGGCTATGCAACTTGACTAGACTATTCCAGTGACAGGATCCTTACGCTGTTTTTATCGGGAATTGTAGTGTCAAAGATGATAAAGTACACATAACTAAAGTGCAACACACTCAACCTATTCGGGTGTACTTTCGTGTGAGTCCCTCGGCTTCTGTAACTAATGTGCCTATGTACTATCAGTCCACTATTTTGATACTAACTGTCGGGTGGGTAGGCTGCGTTCCCTCCCCATCGGTTCCTTTTGCGTCCCTACTGTATTTCTGCACCAATGCATCCTTGCGCATATTTATACCAACAAACCTTATTCATTATTCCGTTGCGTTTTGTCTCCAGCGACCATCTGCATTGCTCTGATCGGTTTAATGTCACCACTTGATTACACAGTAGAATTTGGCCAGCAATTTTTACGCGGCTCCTGAGGCCGCGAATATAATATATTCAGAATTTCTTAATCCTATATATTTTTATCTGGTAGGTCAAATTTCCAGTGTTAATTAACACTGGAAGGGCAGGTAGGTCAATTAGCTACCGTATTCTATAGTGACTGCCTGCCTGCAGTGCAGAAAATTGTACGATGCATTTTCAAAAAGTGACGGCCGGAGTGGGCTCGAACCAGCAACCTTCCGACGCTTCCGAGTCGGACGCTCTACCAACTGAGCTAAGCCGGCCGCCGAGAAGACGTTGACGTAAAGCAACGTCTACTGAAACGTAAATAATGTGAAACGACTCAGTAGCGTGTCTGTTGAGAAACATAAAAAAATTAAAGCTTTACTTAAGGTGGTACTAACGAATATGCAGTGTTCTTCAACAAGCTAGTATTCAATAATTGATTGGCTTCAGAACACATTCTCTATACTGTTCAAAAGCGCTACTTTTTTACTTCTTTTATGTGAACTGTCATTTTACAACTTTTCTGTTGATTTATGTGGCACGTATTATAAGTGGATCAACTTAGCCTTTTTGAGCACTTTCAAATCTGGCCACCTTTTGAAAAGTTTAAACTACAAAAGCTTGCAAAAAATGGCACAAGTGCTTAAATACAAATTATCTAGACCCAGCCAAAAAGCACGATTTTTTGATTAGTTTAATATTAATGGAAATATAGGTTTTCAAAGTAAAAAGGGTCTATTCACACGCAACTTTCAGGTTCTATATCTACGCAAAAATATTAGCATTTACAAAAATTTTCATTTTGGTTCTAGAAATTTTGCGAAAGTTTATTCATATTGAGTTTTGTGTTCATTCATAGCGTATGAGCTCTGAAAAGTGGCCAGAACTGTTAAATATCCATTCTTCTATTGTGTAGCTTGGCTTATTGGCTTGGCTTGATCTAAAATTTTTTTAAATGCTCCCGCTAACTTCTTCATTTGTCGTTATATGTATATGAATTGATTCCTTGCTGACTTTATTTTAGAAAAATTGTCGTCTCAATCAAATAAATTTTTTAAAGTATAAAAAATCCACATTCGTTAGTACCACCTTAAACTGATATAAAATAGAATTCTACTCAAGCATTTTACAATGTTCAACGACCGTAGTTGCATACCTAGTTATATGTTTTTATTAGCTGCTGCCACCACAGCATATCTTGAAGAAGAATGATGATCAGTTAAACTATGCACTGGCCACGGTAGAAAAACAGAACTGAACAGAAACAAGTTTTTCTGCTGAGTGAGCAGTGGTTACATTATGAGGCCTGAGTGTCAATATTCCAGGGGAAATATAAAATGCGGCCATTAATCGTGGACAAAACAATTTTCAATTTCCAATTTCTGTACACATTTACTGCTGATTAGCTCCAAAGCTTCTCCTCAAACATCAAAACTTTGTGTGTAAACACGCTTTGAAGTAGATAGAAAATTTATTGAAGCAAAAATATTTTAATTTATTTTTCAAAAAGTTAGATCTCACAGAGATTTGAACTCAGGTAACTAGATTCGAATCCAGAGTGTTAACCACTACACTACGAGATCACAGAAACAAAAACGGTAAGTTCAACTAATGTAAAGCTCTCCCAAGTCCAAGCATGTAATGACCATTATATACAACTATCTCAAACAAAAACATTGTTGATATTGCTAGTATCATGATAGTGATATGATAGTGTTGACGTCGATAACTTGTACATAAATGTTCACTTTTGTGCCTGGCAACATACGTATCCCACACAACTGATCAGCTTATTTGCATAATTATACAGTTTATGCAAAAGAGCTGAACCACAGAAATTTGCAGCCAGTGCACAAACATTCAGCGTTGGAATTCAGACAGTACAGCCGCTTTTGATTGCAGAGTCGTGCAGAACACGTCTCGAAAACAGCCCTTCCACCCAGCCCAAAAAAGTCTGCATCTTGTTTTAGAAATATGCAGAAATGCGGCTTGGCTCAGGGAATGCATAACAACGTCACCAGCATCAGTCAGAAAGCTTCTTCTGTTCGCTCTACAATCTGTTGCAGGCTTGCTGCCAGCACTCTCCACTGCTACTTGAGAATCCTTCACCACTTCATAATCTACGCCAAAAGTATCTTAAGTGCACCGTCAGGCATCCCAGCTTCAATCATCAGTGTTGCTTAAGTGCGTAACCTTCAAAGTACAAAGCGGAGACTCGGCAAATCTTTGCCTCAAATTCTTGCGGCAATTAAGTGGGCTACTCTCGCAGGGGGCCAACGACCCAACCTGAAACAGAGTTCTATCACTTATTACGTCCGCTTTAAGACGGTCCACAGCCAAACCCACAGTCCGCAATCATCCAATTACAAAACTAGAGATAGAAAAACTTACACTAACCTTAGGACGGCCCGGAGCAACTCTTAACCCTTTAATGCCCAGAGCATCTCGCGCCAGGCAGCCTGATTCTAACACCTTCTAGTTTTTTGATTATTGCTCGAGTTACGTGCATCGTAGAGAGATTGCGAAACCACCATTCGATAGAAAAATGAATGGTGCACAAATCATAGTAGTGGATTAATTGTCTAGGACGCACCGTTTTTGCGTTATAAGCGCTCAAAGTTGAGAATTTGTGAAAAAATTGCGCCATCGCTCAGGCATAATATGTACCTCCCCCTAGAGTATTAACACAAAAGTCGTGCGCTTGCCATAGTTGAAGGCTAGCAATAGAGTACAACATTTGTTGTATCTGATGCATACAAAGTTGACTGCTGGCGGCGCAACCCAAAATCTTGATGAGGTCACGAAGAAAATACTACTTTTGCGATGAAAAAAAGTTAAATTTGCACATTACTTATGGAAGCATAGGTTTTGTTGTGCGGCAGAAGATTCAAAATTTGGCCACTAAATATAAAGATCTAAGCTTTCTGAAAAAACAATTTGCAGTTCAGCTGAATAGAATGAACAAATCAAGTCTTATGGCCCCCGATTGGGTATTCATCACATGATGTGCCAAATGGCAGCTCTGGGAATTAAAAGGTTATAAGAAAAACTGAATTAAAAAATTGTTGATCCGCGAGCTCAAAACTGAGCGATTTCAAGCTAATATTACCAAAAAATTGCAACCAGGCAAAAAATATTGCAATATTTGCGATTCAACATTTCCTCCTTAACCCTTTAATGCCCAGAGCATCTCGCGCCAGGCAGCCTGATTCTAACTAACACCTTCTAGTTTTTTATCATTGCTCGAGTTACGTGCATCGTAGAGAGATCGCGAAACCACCATTCGATAGAAAAATGAATGGTGCATAAATCATAGTGAGGCTGAAGATTCAAAATTTGGCCACTAAATATAAAGATCTAAGCTTTCTGAAAAAACAATTTGCAGTTCAGCTGAATAGAATAAACAAATCAAGTTTTATGGCCCCCGATTGGGTATTCATCACGTGATGTGCCAAATGGCAGCTCTGGAAATTAAAGGGTTAAGCAGCTCAGAGACCTCACTTTCTGTCTCCTGGCCTTCGCGGGTTTTCTAAGATACAATGAACTCGTTCAAATAAGGTGCGCACACCTGTACTTTGCCCCTAATGACTCTCACGTGGTGATACAAATTCCAAAAGTCAAGTCCAATCAATTCCGTAAGGGCAGACAGGTTTCAATAGCCGCAACGCTAACTGACGCATATCCAGTTACGTTACTGCGACGGTACGCACTCATTGGAAAATTAAACCTAAAATCTTAAGTATTCCTCTTTCAACGTCTCACATTCTTGCCGAAAAGCAAGCTATACAAATTAGATGGGCGCCAACTCGCCTACAACGCAGCCAGACTGCTTGTAAAAAAGCAGCAGCTATCTTATCGTTCCCTAGCGTAGTCGGTACCCATAGTTGCCGAGCTGGCGGCGCTACAGAGCACAGAAGCTGCCGCAGCGCGGATCTCGGAGCGTCTTCTTTACCTTCACAGACGCTGGAGTTCCGAACGATGCAAAAACATGTCCATTGAAGAATCAATTGAATCTAGGCTTTCTGTCACAAAAATGTGTTACCGTAACTGTCTGTGAATTCCGAATAAAACTCGCTGAGACACACACACACTGACTTATTCACTTCGATGCTAATTCATTAATAAATCGCAAATATATACAATTGTACGCTTGCACGACATATAGTTCTGTTTGTTGTTCTCGTCAGTACGTAAACTATTTCATATCATTCGCAAGCTGATAATTATGATAATGCGTTTAGCATCTATTGAGCATCTGATTGCGGATCAGAATGTTGGCGGTTCGAATCCGCCCCGGAGCTGCATATTTTGCATTATATGACAGTGCTAGGTACTGAAAGCTCCGAAAAGTGTCAATTGTGTCGATGTGTGGCAGGTAAGCGAGATAGCTACCCTTCTACTCTTGATTAACACTAGAAAATTGACCTACCCAGATTAACGTAGGACTTTGAAATTCTGAATATACATAGTATATACGCGGCCCCTCAGGGCCCCAGGGGGCCGAGTAACAAGAGCCAGCCTTTCGCACAAACAACGACAATCATCTTTTTTATTATTTTTCACCCTTTGCCAAAATTTTGCTCTAATGCGCGGTTATGGCCGCGTTTAATATTTCCTGCGGAATATAAACACTCCAAGGTCAAGATCAGTACTCAATCAGGAGGTACACTACACTTCTCACTTAGCAGTGGAGCTTATTAGTCCTACTGCCATACAGAGAAGTTTATGCTTAATTAAGCAAGTTTCACTTTTTTTCATCACAAAAGTAGTTTTTTTAGCTAATGTTCCTATATACGATCAGTCCACTAGTTCGATGCTAACTGTCGGGTGGGTAGGCTGCGTCCCAATTGGTTCCTTTTGTGTCTCTACTGTATTTCTGCACCAGTGCCCTATCCTTGCGTATATTTATACCAATAAACCTTATCGATTATGCCGTTGCGCTTTGATTCTATCTTGCCCTAGACCGTAGTCAGGTAGGCGACTGATCACCTCTTTGCTCGGACCTGTTCAAGCTCACCGCTTGATTTCACAGTAGAATTTGGCCAGCAGTTTTTAGTCCTACTGCCACACAGCGAAGCTTATGCTTAATTTAGCAAGTTTCACTTTTTTCATCGCAAAAGTAGTATTTTTCTTAGAGCTACATTATGAAATTTGATTGCAACTCCGGCCGTCTGCTTTTTGTGCCTCAGATACAGCGGATAACGTAGTTTGTTTCTAGCATTCACTATAGCAGGGGCACAATTGCTACGTTGGTACTATAGGGTGAGGTACATGCCTGATCGATGGCGCAAATTTTTATAAACTCTCAACTTTGAGCGCTTAACTCAAAAACGGTGCGTCCTAGACCTTTAATCGACTGACTGTTTTGTTCACCATTCATTTTTCTATCGAATGCTGGTTTTGCAATCTTTCTACGACTGCGTAGCTTGAGCAATGTCCAAAAAACTAGATGGTGTCAGAATGAGGCTGTCTAGCCAGTGATACTCTGGGCATTAAAGGATTAATTAACAATATATATTTTTCTCAAACGAAAAAAATTGTAAGAATTGTTTTCAGCAGTTGGATTCCTGACAATTGCAAAATCGGCGCTATATGTTTAAGGGGGCATATTGTAAAAAATATAAATTTTAAAATAGGAGTTCTTGAAGAAAAATTAGTTCAAGATGCTCAAAAATGTAAAAAAACGAATTTAAACAACAAAGTGCATTTTTTATTTTGAACGATTAGAAGAGAAAAATAACTATGACAATGACAATGACAAATGACAAATGTTTACTTCGAAGATTGACATAACGATAACAATGGATCGCCGTAGGCGGTAGGAAAAACATTTATTCATAGCGCACATATCGACATAATACATCCTTATACTCCATCAATTTTTGCAAAAATACTTTGCAATTAGGGGAGCAAACAATTTCACATGGGAGGCTATTCCAGCAGTCAACCGTTCGACAAGCAAAAGTATATTTACGAGCTAGTGTATTTGCTACAGGGTTTCTCACTCTCCATCCATGACCTCAAGTACGAGTACTTACTAACTCAAAAAATTCACAACAGTTGAGAATCGTGTTACCTTGCATTATTTTATACATTAATGATAAATCTTTATATAAGCGCCTCATAGCTAAAGAATCTAATTTCAGTTGCTGTAAACGTGTAGTATATGGTACATTTGGTCCCAGAAGTCTACGTGTGAAAGATCTTTGAACTTGTTCAATATATTTTATATCACGCATATACCCGGGGTTCCAAATTTCTGATGCATATTCTAAGATTGGGCGTACATAAATCCGAAACAATTCCACCAGTAAGGTGAAATCTTTAGATACAAAATTACGCAGAAGCATGTTAACAACAGAATGGGTTTTTTTTGCTGTAGCAGCGCAGTGTTCAGAAAACTTAAAATCTGATTGCATAATTACCCCTAGATCCTTATATGAGGATACTTTTTCAAGAATTTGTCCATTCAGTAAAAAGGTTGTTTCAGGATTAGACTTCCCCATATGTAAAACAGCACATTTTTTGGGAGCCGGGAGAAGTTGCCATATATCAGTCCATTCACAAAAATTATTCAGAGCATCTGGAAAATCGGGAGGATCTTCACCACGATAACACAACCGGTAAAACTTCGTATCATCAGCATAGACGGAAACTCTAACAACATCTGGTTTTGGTATATCATTAATATAAATGAGAAATAAAGTCGGTCCACAAACGGAGCCTTGTGGCACTCCGCTACATACTTCTTCCCAGTTAGAGAAACATTCATCTATTCGTACACGTTGTTTTCGACCTTGAATAAACTGTGATATGAAACCAGAGTGGTGTGGTCCGAAACCAATTTCACTCAATTTTAGAGCTAATTTAGGATGAGAAACAGAGGTGAAAGCTTTCCGTAAATTTAGATATATAATGTCAGCATAACCTTTTACATCAAGGACTAAGCTATAATCGTTAACACATTGCAATAAGTTGGTAACTGTAGAACGGCCCTGCAAAAAGCCATGCTGCACATTTGACCAAACATTATTTTGTACACAATGTTCTTTTAATGATTTATTAATGAAATCATCAATGGGCCGAGCAGCGCCTGAGATGATGCTAATATCTCTGTAGTTGCTAGGGTCAGTTTTTTTGCCTTTTTGTTTAAAGATGGGGGTTACGTTAGCATTTTTCCAGTCTTGGGGAATAGTCAAGAGAGAGTATGCAAAATTTGAGATAAAATGTATTAGAAAAGTTAACTCAGCAGCGAACGTTCGATAAAAAATGTATGAAATTCCATCCGGGCCGGTCACCATTGAGCGTTTCAAGTGCAACAAATTATCATAAACATCAATAAAAGAAAGAGTTACAAAATCAGTGATAGGTCTACGACATACAATATTGGGTAATATTTTATTATCTTCAGTATAGTTATCTGCAAACACTGTGCTAAAAAGCTCACACTTTTCACGATTAGTTCTATGATTTAGATTGTTTACACGGAGATCAGGGAATGTAAATTTAGGCTTTTTGCTTGAATTTACGTATTTGAAAAAGGCTTTTCGATTTTTTGAGGTGGCCAGTTTCTTCTCATAAGCAACACAAAACTCTTTCTGTAAGCGGTTAATCAATTTTGATAACCTTTGAAATTCAAAATAAGCTAAATAATCAAAGTCTCTAGACCACGTTTTAAAAGCTGATTCACGTTTTTTTCATAAGCTTAATAATCGAATTTGGCCAGAAAAACCCGGTGCCTTGTTGGGTAATGGGTACATACATATCTATCAATATCATAAGAACATTTTTCAATGACAGCCAAAATCTTTCAACCAAATGAATATTTCTAGGCATAGCTGATGCTTCTGACCATAGCAAATATATCCAATCAATATTAGCCAAAGCCATACTACTGCTTGCCGTGTCCATTTTATAAAAATTTTTCCAGTTTTTCTGTTTGGAATTGAAAACTAGCTCGAATTGGTCGCACAATGTCATTAATATACCCTAAATTGCATGTCTTTTATTCCCTTGGTCACCAAAAACCTCCGCCTGTCAACCTAATCCTTCCCCACATTATCCCCCACCCAACTAAGCGCTTAGAGCTACCGACCGAGATCCCTAACCTTAAACGCTTATTAAAGGTGGGGGGCTCGCCCCCCATACCATTTTTCAGAAAAGACCAGGACAGGAATCGAACCTGTGCCTTCTGCTATAGTCCGGAATAGTACACTTTACTTCCCGGCTGTCGTTGCAGTTTGCAAGACCCGTCTTCTACGCTGACCGCTGCTACGTTACATCTTCCCCCCGCTTAATCCAACTGCGTCCTCGCAGTTGCTCAGGTACGTTCGCTACACAGAATCTCATGGGTTTTCCAAGGATAACTCGCAACCTTACTGAACCATATGAACTCCTGGGTTTCCTAAGGATCACCCGTAACCTTACTCAAACAAACTCATGGGTTTTCCAAGAACTACCCGCAACCTAACAACCAAATCACAACTCAGCGGCGTACCTGTAGTGGTTGCAACACCCCCAATCCGCGTATATCCCCGGTCCGACTCTCTCGAACAGCGCCAGATGAAAAGTAGGGGATCTTTACCCTATACCTTTTTTCAGAAAAGACCTGGGCCCGACTTATCGAAACATCAAATGTTCGTCGTTGAAAATGTTCGTCGTTGAAAAAGCAAATGTTCGTCGTTGAAAAACAAATGTTCGTCGTTGAAAAACAAATGTTCGTCGTTGAAAAACAAATGTTCATCGTTGAATGTTCGTCGTTGAAATTGTTCGTCGTTGAAAAATTTTTCAACGACGAACATTTCAACGGAACTCAAGACATCCGTTGAAATGTTCGCCGTTGAAAATTTTTCAACGACGAACATTTGTTTTTCAACGACGAACATTTGTTTTTCAACGACGAACATTTGTTTTTCAACGACGAACATTTTGCTTCGATAAATCGGGCCCAGGACAGGAATCGAACCTGTGCCTTCTGCTGTAGTCTAGAATATGGCAGACGTGCAGACCACTACAGCATCCTGGCCAGCGACTGACATCTCCAACAGCCGTTATCAACCCAAGTAGAAATTCTAACTACAATTTGACTTTACTTCCCGGTTGTCGTTGCAATTTGCAAGACCCGCCTTCTACACTGACCGCTGCTACGTTACACTTACTGCTAAGCGAAACATTAAAGTTTAAGTATGTGAATACAAAACCGACACACTAAGTTAAGCGTTAGTGTTTGAAATAAATGCTTTGCAAAATTTAAGTATGTGAATAACACTTAGCGCCTATAAGCGCTAACACTACGTGAAAGCACTAAGCTTAAGCGTTATATAGTGTTAGAATGTGATTATGTGAATACGGGCCTGTAAGTAATAATTAATATACATGAATCTAGCCTAACGCTTAAACTTATGCCCGAATTCACAAACTAAGTGTTACTCACATACCAGCGCTAAGCGTATTTCACACAATCCTAGTCAAATATGTACACAATCAAGTTTTATCATGATTATTGAAATTTGATTGGTCAAGAAAACAAAAGGGCATCACAACTTTTCAAAAGGACAACAGGAAATTTACAAAAGGACAAAAGGACCTATTCATATGCAAACACATCTCTAGGGACGAACCCTGCCCTTTTTGAGGGCAACTGGTTTTCTTGGAACCTGTCTCTTTGACTCACGAATCCATGAAAGCAGGTTTTAATGTAACCCATCGGCCACCACAGCATTTCGTTACTCTACTCGTTAGTGAATGCATGGCATTGCTAACGATGCGTTTTTACGCCGCGGCGGCTAGCCGCCGCGTATATACTATAGTGCGAACGTCTCCTATGAATATCACATAGATCTTACTTTTTGCGCGGCCGACTCAGCGGCCGTGCATACTAATTTCAGTTAATGCAGTGAAACTGAAAACGCATGTAAATCATGCTCAGTTTCAGTGCATTATGGAAGCCTGCAGCACTTAGAACATGCGCGCTGTGTGTGTAGCGCACATAGCATGTGCAGGTGTGTGTGTGTTTGTGCGTGCGTGCAGTATGTGTAAGTGGTGTGTGTATATCTATGCATAGCGCGGCAGGTTAATTAGTTGAATATCGATATATAATAATAAATATGTCGTTGATATATCGACAACAATTACAATCACAACTGACAGTCTAGTTTAATGTAATCACACATTTGTTGCATTGGCGTTAGGTTGCGCAGTTATCTGGTTATTGAAGCAGCCGTTTGACCGTGGTTGCGCGGATTGAATGCGAACGATTTAATTTTTTGTTTTTTTGAAAGTTATGTTAGCTGGCAATCACAAACCTACTGCTCCTGTCAAAACTGTAGTTTAGTGGTAAACGCAGTTTTCGTATGGAAGATGTGCAGAAAACACAGTGTAATAGAATTCTAGTATCAAAACTAAAGAGCTGTTGGTCTGTGGCTCAACATAAGAAATGGTTAAGTACTATAGTAATCAGTACTAATTCTGTACAAGCAAACTGTATATTAGGGCAAAAAAGTGAAGCCATTTTTATTTAAGTTAAAGTTAAAGTTAAAGTTAAGGGGAGCCTTTAATTTAAGTCAAAGTTAAAGTTAAAGTATGGCACTTAACTTTTTTTCCTGTCGCTACCACAGTAGCGACAGGACCTTACATTTGATTTGCCCTAGCGAATTACACGTCTTACGTGTATTCCCTTGGACAATTTGTGTGTGTGTTTTTGTGTAAATCGAGTGTGGTGTGTGATTGTGTTTTGTGTATAAGCTGGCCCAGGCGGCCAGCTAGCCAACTTTTGTTGTTGTTGGTATTGGTGTTGGTTTCTTGTGTTACTGTAGGCCCCAAAAATGGCAAATTGGGTGTTTTTTAATGAGTATAGGTGTTTTTTTACTTCCAAAGCACTAATCAAAATTTTACTATTGTGCAACAATTTTTTTTCAAAAACTAGGAGGTGGATTAAAGTAATTCGAGGTTTGTTAAACACCGGTAGCTTATATAAAACGAGCAAAGTTTCACCAGACAAATAAACACAACAGCCTAAAAATATTTAAAAACAACTAGTACTTCACCCCCCACTCAGAATTTGACGACTACCCACGTATGAGTTCGTAAGTAAAAAGCAATTTAGCGGTACAATCAAAAATATTTAAAAGGGCTATGTTCTTTATGCCATGCAGCTATCCAATAAATGGTGCCTGATTTAGGCTGTCTTCACTAGAATCTAACGGTTAGGTCTAAACCTGTCGAAGTGCTAAATATCTGTGCTGGCCCCCGTTGGCTGTGAATTACTAAAAATTTTGCAATATATTCGTCGAATTAAACTAACCGACCAAAAAAGTTTAAATAAACTCCGAAAGTTGTTTTGGGGCTGTATTCACCCATTTTTGCAAGCTTATGGGTTATTGAGAATTTGAGAATTGTGAAAATGTTACGACTTGCTAAAAAAGATTACAGTTGGTTACTAGTACTTCGTTACCAAAAATAGCTAACTTTGTCCTAAATATCGAAGTAGATTCAAAAGGTAAGACCGGGTCTTTCTCAGGATGTCAGGACAGTCTGTTCATACCAAGAGTGCATAATGACAAGAGTATGTCACTATACACGTTTGTGGCTTAACAGCGTGGACCATTACATATCTCCCAAAAAAGGTCACAACTGTGGGGGTACCCCCATACACGAATGAAGGCATAGGCCTCAGTGTCGGTGGGGGCCCCACAAATGAAGGCATACGTCTCAAGCTTGGGGGAACCCCCCCCCCCACAAACCAGGGTATACCCTCATTTGTGGGGGGGTCACCCCCACATTTGAGGGTATACCTTGATTTGTGGGGGGGTCTCCCCCCCACGTTTGAGACCAATGATCTGATTCATGGGGGAGGGTTCCCCCCACAGCTGAGGGCCATGCCTTCATTCGTGTAGGGGGGTACCCCCCACAGTTGTAGCCTTTTTTGGGAGAAAATGGTCGCAGCATGTCCGCGGCCACTAAGCTGGGATCCAGAAGACTGTCATACTCTTCTTAATCTTGTTCATACTTACAGCCAAATGTCCGTTCAGCCTACCAAATTACGAAATAACCACGCCACAATCGGAACTTATAGACTATTAGTGGCGATTATTTAGTAATTTTGTTGGCTAAACGACAATAAACATGAATTGACCACAATGCTATAAAACCTTTCCGAATGTTAAAAACAAAAATAGGTGGGTAGCGACAGGTTTAACTTCCTTTGAAGCAATTTCTTCCAAGTGATTTAAATACTACCGAAAATGAATGACAAAAAATTACTGCTACTGGTGCAGACCGCAAGGTTGGTCGTGGCCATGGAGTAGAAGTCCATAAATTTTGCATGAAATTGCTGCTTGTTGAAAGTTAAAGTTAAAGTAAGTTATGCTGCTTGCAATAAAGTTAAAGTTAAAGTAAGACCCGTAACTTTTATAAAAAGTTAAAGTTAAAGTTGGATCAGTAACTTTTTTAAAAAAAGTTAAGTTTAAAATTCAGCATTAAAAGTTTAATCGCAATTACGAAATAACTGACGTCGTTTTATCACCCAAGTACAGCATACCGTTCGTACGCAAAAGCCATTCATACAGCACACACAGTGTTTCGTCCGTTCAACCGTGAACCGACTAAACTATTGGTACATACCTAACTATGCCCGTTAATATCAATCGTGCATGTTAAATTTGTTCAATAGTCTTACGGCCGCTTGCACCAACCTTATTTTCGAGCTATTCTTATTCCTTTGCTATTCTCGAGTGCTGTTCACTATCTTACAAGTTTCAAAAATACTATTCAATGTGTGGTAATTAGTTAATGTGGACTTATTATCGAGGAAACAGTGAAAACAAATCTAATGAATAAGTCTTTAGGGTTAAACAAGATCAGCTATTCTTGAGTTATTCTATTCTCGAGCTATTCTATTTTGGTGCAAGCCAGTGTTAGAGTGGGTTACTTTGAACTAAAATTAAGCAGTGACATTCACCTCACTTCGTCCTTTTGACTCAATCCACTGCTAAACCGAAGTGCAGGCTATTTAATGCGGTGAAGAAACGTATCTTAAGTATCAACTTAATATTTAAGCCCGGTTCATACATGTTCTTGTTCCTGTCCTTTTTGTTTTGTCCCTAAGCAATTCCAAAGAAACTAGTGGACCAAATAAATTAATATTGCGCATGGCGAAAGTCTGGGTCACATCCAGACCGTATGCAAAAAATTATCCGAAACGCTTGTGTAAATTTTTACTAGAAGCTGACTAAAATTTGTCCTTTTCCTTGTCCTTATGTCCTTAAGGACAAGTATGAACCGGGCTTAATAGTCATACATTCGCCATTGTTACTCCGTGATTACTATGTAACAAGCTTACTTGTGCACATCCACAAATTCTTGTGCTTTTACCTTTACGGTTAAGTTATGCATACAAAACAAGCTTGTTTCTAAATTTAATTGTTACCAGTTGTTAAGATAAGTAATTCTATACTCCAAAGCGGACGGTGTGCTTAACTAATGTAAGTTAGCGTACGGCTAGGCTTTCATTAATAACAAAAAGCAAGCTATTGTTGACGGATCGTTGGAGAAGATCTCACAAAATCCTG
The DNA here is from genome assembly GCA_030248245.1 of Trissonchulus sp. WLG1_4. Classification (NCBI taxonomy): domain Eukaryota; kingdom Metazoa; phylum Nematoda; class Enoplea; order Enoplida; family Ironidae; genus Trissonchulus; species Trissonchulus sp. WLG1_4. The sequence continues at coordinate 70,312 of JASANF010016800.1, forward strand.
ATGTGTTAACTTAGTTTGGGTATGTCAGAGGACAGTGTGGGGGGGTATGCGGAGTTTAGGCGCATGAAATTGGTAATAGGGTACTAGTTATCCACTAAGCAAGAAGAATTGGTAACTGAGAGAATAAAAGGGATAGATGTACAACGGAAGGTGGTAGTTACGTTTTCGACAGTTTTTAAAACGTGTTATAACTTAAATTTCGTGAATTATTGCATTTTTTATGTTTTGCTTGTAAAATTGACAGTTGATTACCAACTAATTTTATTCTTTACACCAACATAACCACTATTAGTGTGAATCCTAACGCTAAGTGTGATGTATTTAGGTGACGCAGGAAATAAGGTACGCATCTTCAAATTTGAATTTTTTCGAATTTTGGAAAATGTACAAATTTTTGAATCTAATTATTTCACGCATTACGCTGAATTAGAACGAATTTTAAAAATGACACATCAGAAATTGTCTAAAAACATCTAAAATAGCGCACAAAAAGATTGCAACATCGACACTTGAAATTTAGTCCACGGAAGTACTAACAGAATTCTGCCATTGAATTTGATGTAAAAAGAAATCTAAGCAAACAAAAATCATTTGATGATGACGAAATCCGAGGCTACCCAGTCAGCATCAAGATCAACGATGAATACATCCAGTTCGTGAAGACGGCCTGGCTCCTGGGGGTGAAATTCAACTGGCAGGGCACATTTCGCCAGCACATAAACGAAACGGAGCAACGACTCAAAGGCTGAGACTTTGAGTGCTTCAATCCTTCGGTGGTAAAACATGCGGCGCCAACATGAAACTGCGACTCCGGGTCTACAAGGAGTTTATCAGGGCAATTCTGGAATATGAGGCGATTGCCTGGAACTACGCTGCCATTTCAAACCGGGTCAAGCTCCAACAAATGCAGAACCGGTGCTTGAAGACCTGAGCCGTACTGCCATTCTACACGTCGACATCTTGGATGCACGAAATCTGTGGCATTGAAAGAACAGACTCAGAAGCTTAATCATTAGTTTCTGCAGAAAATCCAAAACAGCCACATTTGGAACCCACTGCCCTACGAGCGCCTGCTTAGAGTCAAACAGACCCATCTCCCAGCCCATGGTGCCTACAGAACTCTATTGGATTTGCCTCTGCAACTCTGAATATAAACTGGAATGGCTTGATCCTTCGGATCTCATAACCATCAAGTTCACGTGCCTTGGAACAGTTTGATAGCCCTCCGGTGATCTCCTAACTACAACCAATCACCAATCCCACTTGCCCGCCAACGTCCAACTAACAAACCACGGGATGATATAACTTTGCTGCGAGAAACAGACGACAAATAGCGTGCAGCGCCTATAAAGCCATTGCGACTGAAAAAACGTCACCTCTCCATCAAACTAATAAATGTGTAATGAAGGCTTTAACCAAAGCGCTTAGAGCGTGTCCCATCCTAGCTTTAACCAGACGACCAGGTCTAACCGTAGCACATATGCGTATATGTATTTAAACTGCCAACAAATTCAATTTTATGTTGTAAAATTTAATTTAATTCAAAAAAGTTGTAAAAAAGTACAAACAAGTAAAAGTATGAAAAAAGTTAGCATTTGAGTTAAAGTAAGAATTTTTGGTTAAAAAAAGTTAAAGTTAAAGTTGATGCTTTCAAGTTTAAGTTAAAGTAAAGTTAAAGTCAACGCCATAACTTTTTTACGAGTTAGAGTTAAAGTTAAAGTAAGACCCCTAACTTTTTTAATTTAAGTTAAAGTTAAAGTTTAACTTTTTTGCCCTACTGTATATATATGCATATACACCTATGTACTGTACTGTATGTACGTCGAAAGTTATCACTTTACAGCAAGTTCGTGTGCCGGATAATTCAAAGAGCCTTGAGTTTTCAAGCCATTTTAACAAATATGATCAAGACTTGATCAAAGTTGAAACTTTGTATTACACCTGCGTCAAAAATTAGAGCAACTACAAACAAGCACGTTTTTCGAGTAAAGTTAAACTAACTGTAGATAGATTTCGTCAAGACTTTCTTGCAGTGCTGAGGATATTCTTCGAATATAAAACGCGGCGCCCAATTTTTTCAAAGCCAACATTTTTAACCAAGCATGTAAGAATCAGAAGCTTAATTTATACTTCAGACTAATAACGTTCAAAATCATTAATCGTCCAAAACATTTATTCAGGACAACTTTCAACAACTATATATATATGATGGCAGTTAATTTTAAGCGTAGATACAGTCCCGCAGAGTGGGTTACCTGCTCTCTCAGTTTCTCAGTTTTTTAACCAATTTATAGTCAGCAAACTTGGGGCCTATTCCTTTACCGGATTAAAGGGTTAATTATAATCGGACTAAACGGTTTAAAAATTATACTGAAAAAAGCCATTCCAAAACCTCCGGATTAAACGGACTTAACAGCTAGCGCGCTGATTTTCAAGTCCGTTTAGTCCGATCAAGCTGGACTTCATTTTTCGCGCTAAACCGTTTAGTCCGGTAGTTTAGGAATGGCCCAAATTTATAATCGGACTAAATTTAGTCGGACTTAATTTAGTCCGGTGTCATTCCTAAACTTAAACTTCCCGACACTGATAAATTTGTATTCTGGTGCCACTATAATGTTTTTTCGCACCAGCCAATCAGTTTTGTCTCCGCCTACAAACTGTACTCTGATTGGCTGAGCAGTTGAAGTTGACAATTAACTCGCTGTTTGAAAACAGCGTTTTCGCAATATAAAAATGTATTTGCAGCTGCACATAATATAAAAAAACTAGCTGCAAATGACAATCTATTAATTGTTTAATCTCCATTGTATATAAAGACTATTTAGCACGTAATGCTTCAGGCCAGCGTAGCCGAGTGGTCAGAACGTTCGCCTTCGGCCAGATAGGTTGGATGTTCGAATCCGACTTGAATAACTTAAGCCACGTAAAAGTAATTTTTTTGGATTATTTTTGATTAAAATATCAAACATATCATATCATATAAAACAATATTATTTTTTTAACATATCAAAAATCTGTTATTTAATTTTTGACAAGAATTGGAAATCGACCAAAAAAAGCAATTTTGACGAAGATTTGTTGGAATACATTTTTTATACCAGATATTTAAAATACACTATAAAATAGCCCAATTATTCAGCTATAATTTGATATATAGATCGTCCAAATTGGTTAAGGTAGTGATAAGTAGCAAGAGAATAATTGGGGGGCACCGGGAAGTTAAGTCCGTTTAATCCGCGTAACAAATCGCGGACTAAAACTCCGTGTAAAATGCAGCGAGTGGACTAAACAGACTTATTTAAATCAGGTTTAGGAACGGAAATTTTTTAATCGGACTAATTTTAGTCCAGCTGAGAGTTTAATCCGGTGGTAGTTTAGGAACGGGATCGGACTAAAAAGTTTAATCCGGTGGTAGTTTAGGAATGGGTTCGGACTAAAATTAAGCAGCAGACTTATTTTAAACCGTTTAGTCCGTTTAGTCCGACTTGTCATTCCAAAACCGCGGACTAAAATGAGTCCAGTCCGTTTAATCCGGTAAAGGAATAGGCCCTTGGATACAATTCGTGCTGGAAATTCAGTACCAAAATCAGCTACTAAGAACAATGAAAATAAAATGTTGACAATTAAAACTTGATGCAGTATATATATCCATATATTGTTCTAGTTTTACATAATTTCCATCTAACCAAACAGTAAATCATTTCATGTGAAAATAAACGGTGAACAACATGAGTCTGAAATCTGAATAATCAGTAAAATTTTTCCGAATTAAAACAGGTTGGTCATTAAATAGACATTCTTTTTAAAAACGTCTGATGAGCCATAGTGACCACCAGGGCACCAGTGACATCCATAGCCACGCCATTGCATAATCGCAGCTAATTGCAATTAGCAATAACCTGGTACAGCGCATTGTATCATTTCTCCGAGGCGCTAAAATACAATCTACGAAACTTTGTCGTAACAGGTTTAGCTCAGCCAACGTTACTGCAATGAGAACTGCAATGAGAGCATTTGCCTGTTGAACGCTAACTACGCACATACGTACCTGATCTGACACACACGCCCACACAAACTGTGTCTTTTAGTGACCTAGCAGCAAGTTTACACAAGAAAAGTTGGATCTACGTGGTATTTATACGAGACGTTTGCACTATAGTATATACGCGGCGGCTGAGGCCGCCGCGTAAAAAGTACGAGCATGCCGCGGTCAATTTTACCGATACGGTAAAATAATACTTTCTGTGGTCATGTGGAAGAACTCTACGCTCGTCAACAAAAGTGCTTGTATTGTGTAAAATTGCTGCTAGGTCAGTAAATGACACAGTTTGTGTGGGCGTGTGTCAGATCAGGTACGTACACGTACGTTCGCAGCCATGCTACAACCCTTACTTATCATTCAAATTTCAGGCTCATTTGTTGGTGTTCGCCATTTGCACATGTAACGATTTACTGTTTGGCTAGAAATCGGTTATATACCTAGATGGAAATTGGCTTTGTATATTTAGAAAAAAAACATAATTCGCCAAATCACAGAAATAATGGATATACTGCATGATCAAGTTTCCATTGTCAACGGCTGAGTCATTACTCGTTGACACATGTACGTAGTAGACACTAGATAAGTCTAAGGCTCGATTCATACTTTCGTCCGTATGTCCGTTTAGCCGACAAAATGACGAAATAATCACGTCACAGGCGCTGGCTGATCCACTGCACTAGGCTGCTAGTGACGTCATTCTGCCGGCTGAGCGGACATACGGACGAAAGTATGAATCGAGCCTAAGTAGCAGATTTGGCATTAAATTTCCGGTGCGAATTGTATCCGAGTTTGCGGACTCTAAATTAGCTAAAAGGAGCAGGTATCCCACTCTGCGAATCTAGACTAATTATTTTAGGCCAGGACTGTATGTAATGTAGCCAAAAAATTAACTGACGTCATATAAATCACCCTGGTTTCAACGTTTTCAACAATTAATGATTTTCGACGTTGGTAGCTTGAAATATAAATTAAGACTGACTCTTAGATGCTTAGTTAAAAATGTTGGCTTTGAAATAGTTGGGCGCCGCGTTTTATATTCGCAGAATATCCTCAGCACTGCAAGCATGTCTTGACGAAATCTATTTCAATTTAGTTTAACTCTAGTCGCAAAACGTGCTTGTTGCTATTAGCCACAATTAGGTGGAGTTAGCCATAACTGTTCTAATAATAAATAAATAATACGAGGTTATCCACTTCCTCCTACGCCCTACACCCGAGTGTAATTCCCTAGTGTTACTCAGACATGAATCTACAACTGAAATTAACTAACCGATAAGTATATAAACTAATACAGCATTTAGTTGTAAACTTACTGCATGAACGGACACATAGCTGCCTACTCTAACTTTCAGCCAGCAGTGCAACAAATAATGCCTGTTTATTGCTTAAAAACATGAGCATACAAAAACAGTAAAACCGCGTAATCAGTAACAAGAAAAAAGCAGTAATAAAACAGCAGATAATAATGCAGTAAAACAGTTGCATATTCGATTGAAAGTAATACAGTAATTAAAAAACAAATCCAATACAAAAATACAATGAGACACGTGAAAGCTCTAGCAGTATAAGAAACCAAGTTAAAAACTGCAAAAAATAACGTTAGGTACAGACGTATCCAGCTTACGTAGAAAGACCTGTTAATTGTTACAGGGCGGGCAAAACCTTTAAAAAACAGCCCTAAGTGACGCAAGCTAACCAGAGTCAAATTAACTAAATCACATTAACTGAATGAAGTACATTTTTGACTAATAGTCTTATCCAATATTAGCATCAGCGGATTAAGTTTCCAATAAAAATTCCTTTCTTTCCAATAAAAAATTTTCTAAAGCAAAATTGACATAGTTCTTGAAGCAACATTGTTCAGATTGTATTGCGCGATAGACTGCTGGATCTAACTTAAAATAAAAAAACAGTTGTACGTGTTCTAATCAGCAATCAAGCGGCCATTATTGCGGATTGGAGCAGGTAATAAATATGACGCAGTTAGTAGCGATTTAGGAACAACCAGTGGCGATTTATACACCACACAGATATGACTAATCAATCTGTTACTAACACACTCAAAAAATAAGACCCATTCCCCAAACCAGTAAAACACGACAATATAATAAAAAAAACTGCACACAAAAAACCACTAGAATCAGCCTACATATTATTTTCATATGAGGAAACTAAGAAGCATGCAAAATGAGACGAACTCGTCAAATATACTGATAGATTACATGAAAAAAATGGTATGCAAATGAACGGCACAATATAACAGTAATATATATATAACCTCGTTGCAATAATAAGCGAATAGTAATGAAGGGTAATAAGGCTTATAATTGATAATTGCACACAAAACATTATACGAGTTTAAGAAACGTGACAATATTACGATAATGCACAAATTGGTAATACGAAGATCATTTAAAAAGACATAACACAACAATAAGCCCATTGCCTTACCGTACTAAAGGAGTTAAAACAGTATTTTCGTCAGACAAAGCGGTTCCAAAGCATGCTTTAAGATGCCACTTGAATTTTCCAAGAAAGTTTAAGTTCTAGCCTGCTGATACTGAAGCATAACGGGCTGGGCTTAACTTGTAGGGCCGTATTCTCAAAATTACCGGCAGGTAAAGTTAGGCTAACTTTACCCACAAGTAAGATGAACGTAAAATCGTATTCTCAAACAATGACTGAAGCCAATGTGATAACTATGGTTACCTTTAATATTCGGGCCAGAAAATTGCTTTATCTTGTTTCGCAGCTAAAGTACATCTATTGTGTAAATTTTTACCCTCACCGTCGACGTTAACCTTGTCTTCGATTTTAACTTTACGTTTATCCACCTTATCTGTGGGTAAAGTTCGCCTAACTTTACCTGCAGAATTAACTTTACCGTCACCTTACCTCTGGTCTGTGGGTAAAGTAAGCCTAACTTTACCTGCAGGTAATTTTGAGAATACGGCTCCTGAAGCGTTCAATTCGGTAAAGCCATGGGTCCCTGGTAACGTCTTATTAAGTAATATACCACTCAGAGTTTTTTTTCAAAAAATTTTGTGTGCATAATTGTGCAAAATATTAATTTTACTGTGCAAAATTTTATTTTCCCAAGAGGCCAGAGCTTTTATAGAATTTTGAAATAAGTTTTGCATTGAAAAACATTTCATCAGCAATTGTTTAGGAATTGTTCTGGGTCATTGCTGGGATCTGGGACGGCAGTCCCCTGAAAATGCAGAAATTTTTTATTTTTTGGGCAAAATTTGGTTAATAAAAGACGAAACGGAAATTTTTTGGCCGAGACACAAAATTCAAAGGGGGACCATTGTGTAAAATTTTACTGGAAAAAAATTTCTGGGGTGTATTTTCACCATCCACTTGGTATGTATATATTATGCCCTTGTTACGTTATATTCATAACTATAAAATCATATCAGTGGCAGATCTAGGATTTTTTCAGGTTGAGTGGAGCAATTCCCCCCACTTCGTGAGACAGTTTAGTTTAGAAACGTAGATGCCGTAGTTTGTGGAGATCTGGGAAGCTAGAGACTTACGGTTTTTGACAACTTGTAACACGATTTTTAGAAATATAAACCTCTAGCAATTTGAACAACAATTACGCAAATCATGCGTCATTTGCCAAAAAACAGTATAAAAACCAGCCGCCGTTGAGGATACCGCCAGGTATGCCAGTAGATGCAGATTGCAGGGGTCTGCTGGGGACGGCAGTCCCCAGAATTTTTTTCGATTTTGCATTTTGAGCATATGCCAGGCCCATCGGGCACTGTGCATTATTGTGCAAAATTTTAAGTTTTGTGTGCAAAATTTAAAAAAGCGTGCATTTGCACAGGGTTTTGCACAAAAAAACCCCGATACCACATCACGCACTGTAATCTTGGAGAAGCCAAAAGAAAGAGTAACAAACATGACTGAACATGAGCAATCAAATAATTGTGGTGAGACAAAAAACAATAATATATTGATCACCGAAAAGTTGACGAAAACAATAACAAATCGTGTTACTAGCTTACTAATAGGTTAATAGAAGTACCAGGGTTTTTTTTGGTCTGAAAACTTTAGGCCATTTGGCCTCAGGTCCAAATTTTTTTAGGCCAATTGACAATAAGCTTAGGCCAACTCATTTTTGCATTTTTGCAAACATTATTCACAAAAATGAGCATAGTATATTCTACAGTTTTGTAGCCAGTAACAAACTGTGGATGGAATCGACTTTTAGAATTGTAAAAGTGTTAAAATGCATCTAACAGCAATTTTAACACAAAAAACGACACGAATGTATTAGCAAAATTCGTTCAAAAAATGCCATTTTTTTTACTAGAGCGGCACCTAAAATTTTTTTGGAGCTCAAACCACCAAATATTAACAACAACTTAGGGATTCGCGAGGATCCAGAAGATTTTTTTATATTACGGGCCCTGAATTCACAAGAAATGACATTTTTTACTATAAAACAGCTACACACTATACATTACAGTTGCGTACCCACAAAAAAATTTCGGGAGGAATGATTTTTCAATTTTTTGTAATGGGTTAAAACGCACGTTTTAGCAATTTTAACACGCCTTACAAACGCAAGATTACTAAACCGCTTACTTCAGTTGCAGGGGTCTCGGGGCGGCGGCCCCCAGAAAAAATATGGCGACTTTTCCAATTTTTAGCCCAAATTTGGTCAACTGGAGACGTATCAGATTTTTTTCGGATAAAAATTGAAACAAAAGATAAGAACGTCACACCAGACAGTCTATTACACTAGGAAATGTAGCATAATATACTCGTGTAGTCATTCAAATGCAGCATAACGTACTTGTGTTTGCATGCATAGGCTTTGATGAAAGATAATAACTAGGCATATATAGTATATAAGCCACAGAGTCGAAGGGCTCTGGGAGCGGCAGCCCTCAGAAAAAAATTGGAGAAATTTTTTTATTTTTCGCCCAACTTTGGTCAATTGGAGACTTATCGGAAATTTTTTCTGCATCCGTAGCTGAAAAAGTTTAGTCCAGCTGGCCTCAATCGCTCAAAAAATTTAGGCCAATCCGAAAAAATGTAGGCCATGGCCTTAGCTATGGCCTAAAAAAACCCAGAGAAGTACTCATAAAGTCACTACTAGTTAGTGATAAGTATGAAAATAGAATACTACAATGTGACCAAAAATTTCTGGACCCAAAAACTACAAAAAAACTTTCAGAGTCGCGAGAATTAGGCCGCCTCTTAAGGCTTAGCAATCTTTGGTTAGAGTTTGTTGCAAATTTGCATCACAAAATTTGGCTGCATTTTTAGCAACACAACAGCAACCACAAAAACTTAACATCAACCAAATAATTAATCAAGCATTAACTAAAATACAATCCACAGTTACATATAATATATACATGCATAAATCAATCAAAAAAGACACATGGATGATAAGACAACATTGGACGCAAAAAATAAACAAAATAAAACAAACATATTGTTGTTCTTCAATGTGACAAGATACAAAATGTCATGAAAGGCACAAAACAAAAACAATCAATACTGACAACGATTAAATAATTAAAATTAATTAATAAAAATAAAAATAGTTTGAATAAGCTGTGTAAGCTACTCCAAACAAATTTCTTGTACGTAGCTATCGTAAACTTATATCTAAGTAGAGTTGTTTAAGTTGAAGTTGAGTTGAACTGTAAATAATAAGTAGCGTTGTTTGTACTAGAAAAACTAAGCGATGCCTAATAAAAACAGGCAAAGTATTAAAAAATTAATGACAGTATCTGAATCAAAACAAAAATCCAAGTAACTTTATTGCTTTGAAACGATTATGTTGATTCCTGCATCAACATGACGCTAAACTGCTTTTTACACACATGGACGGAAGTTGTACGAAAAGTTGCCAAAACCATGTAAATCTGCCAAAAAGGCTTTCGATTCCTAAAATGGATCAAAAGGCTTCAACTATATATAATATTGTCTCTAACTTTAGTTCGACTTACAAACTTTAGTGCACTAGTGAGAAGTATATAATATAGTATTACAATAATTGTTAACGAAAACTTTTATTTGGCCTCATAGATGATATTATACGCTACTGGCTCAACAAATCTAATCCAAATCTAAGCCGTTTAATTCGAAATCTAAGCCGCTTAATCCAGCTTAGGAATTGGATCACCCCCGCACATCATTTTCATCCTTGCTGGTGAAAACTAAGCGAACTGGAAGAGCTGAAACTTTGGTCCAAAACACAGAGATCGCTGAGTAGCAGGGACGATGAACAGCTAGTGCTGCCGTCCCCTGAGCTCGCCAGGGAGGAGACAGAGCTGTGCCGGGACTGGGAGGCAGCGGTGTCCTTGCCAGGGGGGTCACAGGGGGGTGCCTGTTGTTTCTGCTGCACCCGCCAGTGGTAGGGCAGGTTCTCGTAAATGTCCTCGGCCCCCTCACCAGCAATAGCTGTGACCTCATCTGGCTTAGACGCAGCTGTGGCGGGGACGGGGCCGGACTGGGTGTCGCCTCGGGGGCTGACGCAGCCATTGAGAAAGTCAAAATGACGCAACACAGCGCGCTCGTCGGCTCCGTAGCGCTGGAATATGCCGTGGCGCAAAATGGACGGCCGTGTGCCGGGCGGGAAGTAACGAACTGCACCCTGTTGCGGTTGACGGTTCAGTTTGCCTACAATTAATAATTTACAAAACCAATGACTGAAAACAACCGAAACATGATCAAACATTACAACTACAAACCATAATTTTTCAACGCATAAAAAGGTATCAATAAAGCGCTTAAAGCATTGAAATCATCTAGAAAAATTAAACATGGAGTAAATGCATAGAATAATATAGTGATTAAGGTGGTAGTTACGTTGTCGACAGTTTTTATAACGTGCTATAACTTTTGATTGACTCAATGAATTTGATAGCTGTCTTTTTCACGTTAAAGTACTTGACTGAAACTACATTTATGCACATTATCTAGCTTAAATCTGTAACAAGCTAGTCTGCAGACACTGTTAAAGTAGTCAAATTTCGTGAATTTTTGCATTTTTCACGTTTTGCTTGTAAAATTCGCAATGTAATTCCAAATAATTTCATTCTTTACACCAACATAGTCAATAATAGGGTGAATTTTAATGCTAAGTTTGGTGCATTTATATGATGTAGAAAAGAAGTTACGGACCTTCAATTTTGAATTTTTCGGAATTTTGAAAAATATACTAATTTTTGAATCTAATTTTTTCACGAAATGGGCTAAATTAATACAAATAAAAAAATTGACACATCAGAAATTGTCTAAAAAACATGTAAAATAACGCATGAAAGGATTGCAACATTGAGACTTGAGATTTAGTCCACGAAAGTACATTTTTACAGATTTCTGTGAATGAAATTGATGTAACGCAAAATTTAAGCCAACAAAATTTTTGAAATTTTAGCATAAAGTAGACACATATGTGTGCCAATTTATCCAAAATTTTTAACAAAATTCCTCTAGTAATTGTCAAGTTTTGCGGACTTTTGTGTAATGCACTTTAGTTCAAAAATAAATGTTACATAAATGTGACGTAATCTCAGAAAGTGAAAAGCGGAAGGATAAGTTTTGGCATCTAAATTGAAGGTTTTTGACATGCCCGTGTGTCATTTTTTTCCTTTTTCAATAAACGGCGTTTTTGACTAGCTACTACCATGGCTTAGCTAAACATAAAATTTACGAAAAATTGTCATAACTGGCTGAAAAATATTTTCTGTGAAAATTAAAAATGATTGTTTCAAGCTATTTTAGCAAGCATTTATCTCATAATAATTTATAGTTTCCTAAACTAATATGCGTACTATAAATTATTGATTGAAAATTAATCGTAAGTTGTCAATGTTACTCTTGCAAAACTGTCGAAAACGTTACTACCACCTTAATTGACTAAAATTACGATAAACTGATACCAATGCTTATGCCTCAGTAAGTATCAGTCCTGCATCACCATAATATATATTTATGCCCATAGATGCACATAGAGGGGTATGCAGTATGCACTCCCCTTGTTGGGTTCGGCACCTCCTCATCTCTGACTGCTACAGGGCATCTCTGTTTATCACTAACACATTGTTGTACCCTTTCGTTTGTTCCTGAGCTGTCGCAGCCACTCCTGGGCCATGCTGGTGCAGTCGTCGTCGCTGTCGTCTGTGAAGCTGTCCGTGCTGCTGGAGATGCACTCCCCGCGCAGATAGGCCTCCATCAGGACCGTCTCCCGCTACAACACACAAATCCTGTGTCAAACCCAGACTTCTAGGTTCTCCACGGCTAAATTGGCACAAAATCAGGCTTTTTAAAATACTTGGACCTGACCTAAGCCTAAACACCGGTTCATACTATTGTCCTTAAGCACTGAACGACAGGGACAAGGATACATTTGCAATGACTAACGTAAGAAATCAACACAATACAATTATTTTGCCTAATTCATTCGTACATGAGCTGGACTTGACCACAACTTTATTCAGGAAAAAACTGGCACAATGGCAGGTCGGTTTCATTGGAATCACTTAGGGACAAGGCGATAAGGACATAGTTAAGGACAAGTATGAACCGGGCCTAAGCGCCAATCTATGCCTAAGCCAACGGCTTGGCCCAGATTTTGCGAGAACAAATCAAGCCGTTCAGAATAGATCCCGAATTTTGCTAGGTAAACACAAGAATGGGATCCCAGCCCCTGGTCAACACCCTGAATGTTACTTTTCGCTTCCTCCGCCTCTCAGCCTCTTCATCGTTAACTTTGTGCGCCGGCGTCTTCTGCTCAGCCCTGGTGACCTTTTGACTTTTGCCCCTGTCCGTCTGCTGCTGTGGCTCGTCATTGTTGACCTTTTGACCTTTGGTGCTGGTGAGCGTGGTGGACCTGCTGGACAGTTGGCAGAGCGAATAGAAGCTGGAGGGGAATTGGCCAGGCTCCGTCACACGATCACATGCCGCGTCCTCTAGCTACAAGTACAAGAATTAGTCATTCAGTAATCAAGTACTGTTTAACTAAAGTGTGACAAAAAACAGTTGCACAACTTGAGAAAATGAAACAGGTGATTTCGTTACGAAAAGAATAGATTTTGACTATCAAGCATACATGTATGAGGGGGGGGATGGGGGGGACCCCCCCCAAAATCGAGGACCCGGGGGGGAGGGTCCCCAAAATTTGGGCAAAATTTAGAAAAAATGGCACTTTTCGGCGAAAATTTTGCAAAATTTAGGGTATTTTTGGTCGATCTGGGGGGGAGGGTCCCCAAAATTTGGCCGGGAGGCCCCCCAAAATTTTGATCCCGTTACATGTATGCTATCAAGAGTACAGCAAGCAGTCGCAGAAGTCATGCCACTAATATAAGTAAGTGGCGCATCTGTTTTATCAGACTTTACTCAAGTATATAATTTGAGTCGAATAGGAAACTAATCAGTTTGTGGCCGTCTGTCAACTATAGCATTTAACACAGGCGACAGTAATATATTCTATTAATCTGTTCTACTAATAACAATGATATATTATACAAGTGTCATACACTTACATTGAAGCCATCTAAGTCGAACAACGCTTCTCTGCACGTGACTGCCGGGACCTGCAACCAAAATCAACAATGTCTGCACTATAAATCACAAATTATGTCCGACATGTCTCCGTTTGGCTCAATTCAACCTGAAGTCCTAATTTTTGTTATTCCACTTTCATTATAAAGTGAGCGCCAACTTAATTTATGCCTTCAAAGTAAAACAATTGGTCACACAGGCAAGGACAAAACAGTTTCGTCTATTTTTGTGAAAATGAAGTGGACTTGTGACCGTGACCCTAATTATTTTCTCTTTCAAAAAAATGGTGGAGCTTGTGGTTGTGACATGTACGGTTCCCGAAACTGCTTACGACAAAGATAACGACGCGTACGCACCTAAAGTCTGACTAAAATAGTTGCACCACTAGAGAATACGAAACATGTGATATCGTTACGAAAAGAACAGATTTTGACTATCAAGAGTACAGCAAGTGGTCACGGAAGTCATGATACCACTAAAATAGGTAAGTGGCGCATCTATTTTTTTGCCAAACTTTAACTGCACTCGCCCAACCTACCGCATCAGCCTCCTTCAGTGTCCACAGGTCAAAGTCACAGGACACAACACTGCCCCCCAGCTGTGGCATATAATGACTAGTGGCACAACTGCCCGTGGCACTAAGTGTGGCCCAGCCCTTGCCCACCCACAGGGCACTGTCCGACTGCCACGGCCTCAGGTTGGTGCCACTGTTAGCATTAGCTGCCAATCGTTCCTCACTAAGTGACCAACTGTGCAGTTTGCTGGACTGCTGGGGGGGCATCATGGAGTCCCAGCTGAGACTCTCCGCCGAACTGTGCTCATTGGCCCCCGGTTGTCGAGCGGACGCGAGCAGGTGACCGAGCTGGTGGTGACTGTGGGTCGAGTCCGTGACCAGCTCTGAGGACATGGTCGAGTAGCCATCGTCCCGGCTGGTCAATGGCGGACTGGTCAGCTGAAACAAATAAGATTATTAACGGAATTTGATTAACTTATGATTAACAAATTAACTCAACATTAGAAAAAAATCCAATTCTAAATTTGGATTTACGGGATTAGATTAACTTCTGTAACTCAACATTAGATTGTAGACCGTTAAGTTTATGAGCCTTTGTAGAACAACTAAACCTAGTAAGCTGCATTTACTTGCTGTCATCTATGTCCTAATGTCATTTATTTAAATTAATCCGATGCGGAGTTATGAAGTTAATCTTATTCAGTTGTAATTAATTTGTGAATAAAGGCCCCGAGATCCTGCTTCAGTTTGGATTAACTGAATTTAAACTAAACGTTGCAAAGTTAGTTTACTTTATAGTACGGTTGCTATCCACAAAAAAAATTTGGTACCAAATACACACGAAATTTTTAATTTCGTTTTTCAAGTCCATAAAACCAAAGTTGAACATATTTTGTACATTTAATACGTTTGCTTAACATGTTATCAAAAACAATAATTCATCCAAGCTCTCCAAGTCTATCTATTCAAAATGCGACGCATCTAGTCCCAACAACTGACCAAACCAACTAAAGATTTAAAAGAAGAAACTGAAAAATCTATCAAAAATTGGAAATTATCACAAAAAACTAACAGTATTTTGTTCCCCAGCAGTTTCAGAGTGTGACAACGGCAAGCTGATATTACGTTGTTTCTTTAGTGTACTGCACGCACTGCTGACAGCGAGTGGGGGACTGTTTCCAAACTGTCCCACAGGTCCTAGATTCATGGGACTGCCTCCAGTGGGAACCGAGGGAGATGGGACAATACTGGAGCCACTGGGCCAATCCGTTTGACCTGGCTCGACGCTCGAAGCGGCTCGACCCAGCTCGATACTCGAAGCAGCACTGGCTGACTGGCGTAGTCCGATAAATTTGCAGTCAGGTGGCCGCAGGGGGGCCTCGGGTGGGATGGGAAATTGGCTCCCATCGGGGGGGAACCGGGCCACTGGTTCTTCCACCAGCGTATCGTCTAGATTAGTTTCCCTCCCGGACCCGGACCCTGACTGAGTTCTTTCCTCATCGTCCATGGATAAGTCGGCAAAATTGCGCACCGAGTCATTCCGGTAGAGCAGTTGATCTTGTTCAAATTGATCTAGATCAGAATTAGCCCTCCAATGATTATTGCCAGCCAAAGGTTGCTGATTAAAAGTCGACTTAGCAGTGGAATTATTATTCTGATTTCCGGCTTTAGTAGTACTAAATTTCAGGCTTGTGTTGGCCGATGCTTTTTCGGGACCCCAAAGAGAGGCTGTATTTTTGGTGTCCGCCGGTGCGGCATTATTGGCCTCCAGTCGATATCTAGCCGACAGGCGGGGGGAGGTTGAATCGTTCAGGGTCATGACAAAACTGCTGGAAAGTTGAGCGATCAGTGATTGAGGTCGAGAGCACAGACCTTCCCCACCGAGCCCGGCCTCACCACACGATTCCATTTCCAGCTGAAACACATCAAATGAGAGGGATCAGCTAATGCGGATGGGATCAATGGGAATTGGATTTAATCTAATCTGTTAAATCTATTAACTATCGACAAGGCATTTCAGCCGTACGCGTATTTAGAAGGCAGCAGGAAAAAATACTGCCACAAGCTAGTCTTGTCTTGACAATATATTTTTTTTCGTTATATTTTTTTCACAAACTTTGAGGCTGAACAACTTACGGATGCAAGAACATTCAATAGACTCTTAGCAAAACAATGTCTTGATAATAAAAAACAATCAAAATTAAGCGCTTGGCTTGCAATTAACAAAACCACAGTGCACCTTACTTACACGAAAAATAAAATGGAAGTCAATATTGTTCGATCAAGTTAAGCTTTCATTTATATAATAAACATAGTTTAGTTTATCGATTAAACTAAAGTTTAAGTACGCAGATATGATAACAAACGACAGAAACCACAATGCGGCTGCCACCAAAGTGAAAGATGACGTACGTTAATATTGCTGGAAACGGACTGCAAGCTTTGGCTCAGCTCAGAGAGATCATTGAATGACAGATTCGTCGACTCGTCCCTGGGCGAGCCAGCACCGTTCGGAAGCTCCTGAAAATAATCTAATCATTCGAGTGATTATGAAAACTGATGAATCTATATATTTATGACAGTGATTTTGCATTTTATTTTTGTGTCGAAATTGCAAAAAATTGTGTCGAAAATGCAAAAAAGTCTATATATATTTCATTCCATTACAAAAACTCGAAAAGTAATTCCCTCGAAATTTTTTCTGAGTACGTCAATGCGTACCTGCACAGAAAATGACATTTAATACTTGCGACACATAATATATTCTTGCCAAAGTCTGTGCTTAGCTGGACCCAACGAAAATTAACCCGACCCAACATGGACCCATTGTCGATTTTGAAAAAAAAACGCTGTTTATGAAACTATACAGTCTAAGGATATCAAAGACTGATCTAGGGTCAATTCCATACGTTGACGGGAAGCGAGTCCTGGGGAACGGGACGGGGGTGTGGAGTAACGTTTCTCTTCGTGAGCACCCAATTATGCTGTCCAGAGCTACCTTCCAGCCATTCTTGGGGGGGGGGGGGGAGGGTGCGAGCCTGCAAGATAGGGGGGTGGTGAACCCTCCCCCCCACGCGTACGTATGCTCAATTAAGGCATACGAACAATTAGATACTTTTGGTACGTTTCTCGATACCTCGATTTCAAAGTTTTTTCATCCGTTTGCCAGATATCCCTTTGTCCGTAAAAAAGTATGAATCGACTCTGAAGCCACTGAAGTCATCCCCGACGCACCTGTTTTTTCTGCATCTTAGTTGCGTTGCGAGCAGCAGTTGCGCCCGGATGACGCAGCACAGCAGCAGTGGGAGACTGCGTGTCGCCTCCGTGCTGTCGTCCGTGTTTCTCACGCAAGTCCAGTTGAGCCCGCAGTAGCCTGTTTTCCCACTCCAGTTGACGCACTCTCGACTCTAGCTTGCCATTGGCACTCGTCAGTTTCTGCAAAGAGTATTAAGAGCATAGAGAAGGGGGGGTGCGCAATTTTGGGTAGCCAGACAAATATGTTTGTCTGTTTGCTTAGGAATGTCATTTCACAACGTCTTACTTACTTTACAGTTTTACACTATCTATAAAATACTGCGGTGCTCAGAAACATTGTACTTACAACAAATTTGTCTTAGACATTACAACTACGCTATGTCAA
Organism: Trissonchulus sp. WLG1_4; assembly: GCA_030248245.1. Taxonomy (NCBI): domain Eukaryota; kingdom Metazoa; phylum Nematoda; class Enoplea; order Enoplida; family Ironidae; genus Trissonchulus; species Trissonchulus sp. WLG1_4. Next base: position 88,045 of record JASANF010016800.1, read on the forward strand.
AAGCTGCGCTACGTCTTCAATTTTTGAAATTTCTTGAACAGAAATTCACAGAACGCGTATTTTACAAAAAAAATCGTCATGGATCTCGAGGCAACATCATTAAATGGTAATTGGTAAGGGGCCTTTGTGTCCCGGAAATCCCCTAAATTTTCTACACTTTTTGCTTGCCTGTCAAAACTCTGAGAGCGAAGAAACTCTTAAAATCGTTCTAAAAATTAAATCCGCATAACAATATTATTTGATAGGATCATATTATCACCCTCAGATTGCTGCTGATTAAGCTGTCTATATGAATTCCACTGTGCTTTTCACCATGAATGCAGTTTACATTATAATATTTATACACACTTTTTGCAGTTCTTTTTGTTGCTGAACCGTTTTCACAATCCGCGCCGCAATTTCATCCAGCGTTTTCTCATAGGACATCTTCTGCTGCTCCAGTTGATTTTCCAGTCCCGCTTTGGCCCTGTCCAAACTCTCCACGCGACTTCGCAATTCTCGCATCAGTTTGGCCTAAAACACAAAAGCATTGCACAATGCAAAATAGCCCAAACACTATTCTGCGACTGCGACCACTATACACAAGCATATTATGTATGAGGGGGGACCCCCAAAAAATCGGGGGGCCGGGGGGGACGATCCCGAAACGTCGAGCAAAAATTTAGTAAATATGGCACTTTTTTGGGAATTTTTACAAAATTTTGCAAAATTTAGGGTATGCTTGGTCGATCAGGGGGGAGGGTCCCCGAAATTTGGACGAAGAGGCCACCCAAAATTTTGACCCCGTTACATACTATTATCGATCACAAGCTGGTACCCAATACAAGCCTGGTGAGATCGTTGTGGCTAGAATTAGAAACCAATCTGGACGAACGAAGAGGGTAGAAAACACCAGGCTCCGCCACACAAGTCCCATATTGTGTGATTCATTAGACGATCGGCGCCTTGGAAACTAGACTTTGTCGTCCGACCGTTGGTGCTGTGGTGTCTCCTATCTAATACCTCAGACTCTCCCGCAGTCGACCCGTCTCTGCGCTGCTGATCCGCATTCAGGGCTGACTTGTGTCTGAAACAGTTCATTTGCATAATCATCCCCCTACTTAACTCGGCTTCCAGTTTGTCCATAAGATAGTCTGCCTGCCTATAATATGGTCCGCTTATCTATGCTCCATAAGCTGTTCTGTTTTGTCCATAATTTAGTAGTCTGTCCGTAAGGTTACAGTCAACCTATTGCTGCGATGAAATGTCACAAGCAACTGCAAACTGTTACGGTGGTGTTGAAAGTTGAATATAAAATTTCGTTGGCCCATCAATGAGTTATCGATAGCCTACTTAATCTAGTTAAAGAATTTTAATAAATGTCATATTAAAGTAGATTTTAGTGCGCTGACTTGAGCAATTGTGTTTGCAGTTTATTGACGACTTGCAGGAGTTGCTCGCGCTCGCCGGCCGCCGCTCGATGCTGTCGCTCCGAGTCGTTCCTCAGCTCGCGTTCTCGAGTCAGCTCCCAGTTCAGTCTCTGCAATAAACAAATCCATCAGAAAATAAAAGGAACACTGTTAGACATTAAAGTCCCCAAACCGAGAGGCCGGGGGGGGGGGTCCCGAAAATTTGGGCAAAATTTAGGGAAAAATGGCACCTTTCTCAAAAACTATACAAAATTTGGCTAATTTTAGGGCACTGTTGGTCGATCACTATTGGCCCAGCCCCAAACTTTGGCCGGATAGGTTCCCCAAAATTTTGGCCCCACATGTATGCTACTTATGGTAATGAGTTTTCTCCAAACATCTTTTTAGGGGGGGGGGGGGGTGAGAGATCCGACCAACAGCTTCACGCCCAGATAAGGAAGATACATAGTCTGAGAATGGTTTCATCATATTTAAGCCGCATTTTGTTCGTTGGTTGAGCCGGGAAAAACCACCAAAAGTGACGCCACCATGTGTGGCTAGAAGGCAGAACATGACGTCTATTGCATTACTTTCAACGTATGATGTATTGCAACTGAGACGATGATTAGATTATACTACAAAATAGTTGGCCATCAAGCTTACTTCGATGAGACCATAGTCCAACCCAGACAAGTTGGGCAAGCCAGGCACAGGCTCCTGGGGGATCTGCAAAAACACACATTACATAAGTTTAAAATAAAATGAAAAACAAAATAAGTTTAAAAATAAAAATTAATCTAAAATTAGAACTCATGCCTTTGTCAGACTAAATAACATTTTTTTATGAATAACCAAACAAATACACACGATGAGTCTAGTTATTATTCATTAGTTGAGTTTAGTCATTAGTTTGTGAATATAACCCTTAGTGATACCTTTTCATTGGCTGTTGTCACGTCTGTCTGCATGGCATCCTGTTTAATTTTGCGACTGCCAGCACTGCGATTGGTGGATTTGCGATGACGACTGCCCCCGGAGTAGCCAGTGGTGAAGTCAGACTTGGATGTGGGACTGGGAGGGCCTCTGGACTGCGAGTGGCAGGAACTATACAAACCAGAGACCGTATTGTGGGTAAAATTAAAATTAGGCTATCCTTATCCACTGGTTAATGCAAGGATAAAGTTAGCTAGTGGCTAAGGAAAGTCAAAAACAAGGGCTGAGGTAAAAAAATTGTAGGATATGTAGGTACATATTGTCAGCTGTAAAATAAGTTAAAGCACTTTTTTGACCCGAAGCTTAACAATAGCAGCCACTATCGCATTGGTTTTAGCTTAGTCATTGACTGCGAAACCATTTTAGTATTTTACCCTTAAATTTACCAGTGGGTAAAGAAAAGAAGCTTATGTAACTTAATGCTGAATAGCAGAAAAAGCCGCTTTATCTAAATAGCATTCAACGACTAAAATGTTCATCGACTATCGAGATATGTTGAGCCCAGTTTCAACTGTGCAATAAACTAACAGTTTATTTCAGCGTTTCATACTATACTTGCGTGCTATACACGTTATTCAAATAAACAGAAACTAATCTCCATTGATAAACACAACTTGGCATAAAACTCAAACTTTTTCACCAACCAAATAAAGTCACAAATTCACAAGCTTCCCAAAGTCTAGAAATAGTCCAAACTCTCAATGCGTTCCTAACCAATTTCGCAGCAGTCGATCTCATTGCTTGCTTACGGACAAACGGACATCATTACGGAGGACGGCCATTGCCATAATAAAGTGATTTTCACCTAAAACTTGGTGCATAGATAGCATTATTAACTGATACTATTTTTTAGAAATAGTATGATTTTTATTTTTAGAGTCTTCTTATTCCGAAAAGCGTGATCGATGTCACAAAAAAAGTTGGCGAAATCGGGAAGCCAGTGGGGGGAGGTCGCAGAAGGACGCGTCCGTGACTGGCGGGGGCCCGGACTATGTGACTGCCTGCGGCTCCGTGGGAACCCTGCCCTCCCACTCACAGTCTGCCTATGACTTTCTGGACGCGTCCGCTGTTAGCTCAGCCCACCCTAGGTTCGTCAGACATTTGTATGTATATAATTGTCCGTAATGACAGTGTTTTTTTTTCGTCAAAAATTTTGCGTCGTCTGACGCACATGCCCAAATTTTTTTGCGTCATTTTGAACAAAAGTGCGCAGAGCGGTTATAATGCTATCTATGCACGAGTTTTAGGTGAAAATCACTTTATTATGGCAATGGCCGTCCTCAATTACGATTTTGGGATTTCAAAAAAATTTTCTGAAAAAATTTTCAATTCTACATTTAAAAAATTTCGGGGGGAATGGCTTTTTGATTTTTTGCAATGGGTTAAAATGCACTATTTTCAATATTAATATAAAAATGTGAATTTATTGAAAATGGAAGACCATGTTGCCAGATGTTGCAGGCGTCGGGTGGCGGCAGCCCCCAGGAAAAAAATTGGGAAAATTTTTTATTTTTAGTCCAAATTTAATCAATTGGAAACGTATCGAAAAGTTTTTTCGACCAGGCAATAAAAGCGAGGACCCTTGTGTAAAAATTCACTACTTGAAAAAGTACAAAACGGGAACTGCAGTAGTTGGAGGGGGTGTGGGGGCGACAGCCCCCAGAAGCCAAGTATCTGGTGTTTTTGACTTAAGGTGGTAGTTGCGTTTTCGAGGTTTTTGTGATTTCTATGCAAACTTTGCGCCACCAGTACTCAAGTTATAAGTGACGCCTGAGCATAAATTTTAGGGACAGTATTGTAAAGGTCAAAATCCCCAGGCATGTCTCTCACTTTTTTGAAATTTCACCTGTGGACATTTTTAGAGGGTTTTAATGATAAAGAAAATATCTTAAATTTTCGGTGCGTTTGCTTTTCAGCTAGTTTCTCAGTAAATTGACTAGTTATTAAAAAAGTGGGGGACATTCCTGTGGTTTTTAAACATGTCAATAACCTTACCAACTTTCAGCCCCAACAGGAAATCGTATTATTCAGTGCTGTGGCGCAAACTTTTTGTAAAAATTTTTAAAATTCTGGAAAGGACCTTCTCTTTAGTCGCTTATACTGGAAAGAAAATCTCAGGTTAAATTTCAAGGCATGGTATACATTTAGGAAAGATATTGTTCTAACTAATGCTAAAGACCGCTTGTGATTTGAATTTGTAAACGCTGAGCTATGGCTTTTTAAAAAACACCTAAAAACGCAATTACCCCCTTAACTCAGTTCAGTTCCCCTGGAGACGGCATCTTTACGCCAAATTTAGGTTGGCAGGAACTGAGCTATTAACACTGTAAACACATTCTCCTA